>JAFVLL020028293.1:99189-123536 GCA_021397915.2 Tor tambroides
TGATAACTGGATGACAGGATCTGCGAGCCATCAGGACGGACATGGTCACCACCAGAGAGGGCAACACATGGCTGAAAGGACAGGGACCAGGTTGGGACAGGCGTCTCCACGGTGCGGGATACACCAGGCTCTGAGACAGGCCTTCCTCGGGGATACTGCAACTCATACTGCTCTAGATAGGCTGGAGGACGAGTGAAGCGTTTAGGGCGTGCTCCGCCAACAATCTCCTCATCAGAGTCCATCATATCAGAAAGGAACACTCATCCGGCTCGAAGGACCACAATGTTGGAGAGACCTTTGACTGTAAGGATCTGATTTGCAATTGGATGAGTGAACCCCCTGGGTGCCGGTTAGAGCACAATATTATATAAGGATGAGGAGACAGGTGATTGGGTTTAGATGATGTATTGATATGATATTATCGATTTACAGGCAGTAGAGGCATTAGTCTGGAATACAAGAAATACAATAAACAATCATGAATAACAATAATTAAGCATATACACAATGATAAACATCCATTGGTACATAAAGGCAGCCAAAGTATACTAAATCCTCATCTGTAACTTTCCTCAGTGAAAAATACAATCCAAGAAGGGAGAATAAAAGTATCACAGTACGCACTATAAGCCATAAGCGATCATCTAACATGATAAACGTCCCTCCATATATGGCTATAATCACGACACATCCGAATGTGATCGCTAGTTTGGTATAAACAGCTCAAAATAATCAATATCACGTCACCGAAGTATCATCGAAAACAAAACAGTGATATACATATCAATAAAGAAGAAATAATCACGTGGAGCAGCATCATTAAGCTAGATTAACAGAAACAACGGCTGCGGGCATGTCTATACATGTGCGGGTGACGCAGTTATAAATAACTCAATACCGATCTCAATAAACACAAAAATAATGCAAACAGGCTTACTTGTAGGTCAATGACTAACACCTCAAGGTAACAGCTGCAGGAAATATCGCAAATGAACAAGCAGAAATGTCCTTTCGGAAACAATTGCAGCCACCACAGGAATCAATTGTGATCCACGAATAAATGGATCACCCAGCTTTTTTTACGAACAGGTATTTTAGCTTAGCAATCGAATATAAAATCAACAACAAAAGTTGCTAGGCTACAGCGACGTGCATCTTCAACCGCGTGAAAAAGTCGCAAAACAGAAATTATACGCCGTAGGTATGCGAACTGTCAATTTGACCGCTTTGGCCATTCAAGTTAGAAATACTCAGAACTCTTTTGTGTTTTGCAATTGTAATAAAATAACAATGTTAGAATAAAATATACACACATTTAAGAAAAGTCAGAGTATTATATGGGTTTTATTTCAACAAAGTTATTACATTTCAAAATTTAAAAACGGTCAAAATGACTGCCTTGGTATTCTATATTGTTAAAAATGTCTTGAAGCAATGTCTGTTGAACAGGGAGCACCTGCACTTTTTCTGCCAAAACCATATCACCCTGCAGCCCAAGACTGGTTGCCCACTGAAGCTAAGCAGGGTTGAGCCTGGTCAGTACCTGGATGGGAGACCTCCTGGGAAAACTAGGTAGCTGTTGGAAGAGGTGTTAGTGAGGCCAGCAGGGGGTGCTCACCCTGTGGTCTGTGTGGGTCCTATGTCCCAGTATAGTGACGGGGACACTATACTGTAAAAAGCACCGTCTTTCGGATGAGACGTTAAACCGAGGTCCTGACTCTCTGTGGTCACTTCTCGTAAAGAGTAGGGGTGTAACCCCGGTGTCCTGGCCAATTTCCCTCCACTGGCCCTTGTCTATCATGGCCTCCTAATAAGCCCCATCCACTCCTCTCCACCTGTAGCTGGTGTGTGGTGAGCGTACTGGCGCCGTTGTCCTGTGGGTGCCGTCGCATCATCCAAGTGGACGCTGCACACTGGTGGTGGTTGAGGAGAGACCCCCCTCATGACTGTAAAAAGCGCTTTGGGTGTACGGCAATACACAATAAAGCACTATATAAATGCATCATTCATTCATTCATTCATTCATTCATTCTTCCTCGAGAGAAAGTGCCCTTTTTTTAAATAAATGAAAATATGCAGTCCTATATGTGTGCGTGTGTGTTTCTGTTTGTGCACAGCTTTCCCTGTCAAACAAATAAAAAAAAATCAAAATATAGCTGCAAGCAGCGATTACCGGTGTTCAAGCACTTAAAGGCCTTCATAGCTTCTATGCTGTCAGGGGTCTCAGCCAGTGTGAAATGTATGGCTGACACCAGAACACATCCATGATGGAGATTATGATGACACACACACAGAGTAATGAAAAGGTTGAACTATATTACTTAAGATACACTCTAATAGATACTAAGCTAAGAGGCACAGATTATGTTGTAGATATAATTGAAATAACTTACAGGTAATAAAATGCTGTTTATAATATTTTTCAGGTTTAAATTGAATCATAATGTGGCATAACTGTCAAAACTGATATGTCTGTATAAATGAAGTGGTAAGCTTAGACTAAATGTGATTTTAATGATGATTTTAAAGTATCTGAATGTCAGTACCTAATAAAACCTGAGAAAAGAACTAAAAAGTACTATATAAGTGATAGAGTTGTATTTGCACTTTCAGGGAGTACAGCAGACATGTATGTTTTTAACCTTCATACAGTGTCAGTTTCTGTCCAGTCTCCATAAAATTTTGCATGATTGTTTAGAATCATGTAATGCATGAGTTTACATAGTTTTGTGATGTTTGGAGTTTTCTTTTAAAGATTTTTAGGCACTTAGGCACACATTTTTACATGACCCTGTTGTAACTGTCCAAATGCCAATGTTCAACTTTTTTGAGAGCAACTTCTTAGAGAGTAAAAAGGCAGACTAAAGCCATATTCAATTTATTTTCTAACATGCATAAATGTTCTAATCACTTATTAGTCACATGGATGGGAGGTCCCAATGACCTCTGTGACATGGCAGTCGTGACACTGAGAGGAGAATACAGAACTCAGCATGTAAAAGCTGTAACCCATTCCAACTCCTCAACTACAAGGCGGAAAGATATTCAGATACATATATTTTGATGCCTAACTTCTAATATATGGTAACTAATAACTTTATTCAATCAACTAACAATCTAGGAGGTTAATAACTTAATTAATAATCACACAAGAAATATTATAATTAATATTTTTGTGAAAGCCATGATGGACCCATTCCACTCCTTCATAGGCCCAGTTAATTTCTAACATCCATGACTCATGAGCTACCATGTAATAAGTTAAGCTAAAGTGGGCATACAGGCTAACTTAATGGAGAAACAACAGCTGAATACAGTTAAATTAATAATGTCATCAGAATCGCCACCATGCAAATCAGGCGTTAAGTAATTAAAATTTGCTAATTTGCATACATTTGACACAAGGCATTGCAGATGACAAGGATAAACAAAAAAAATAAAGCATTTCACCACAGAACTTCCTCAATTATTAGTTAATGACTTACAAGAGTCTTTTCCCTTCAAATGTTATGTTTAAATACACAGATAGCTTGGTTAATTTAGAAGAAATCTACAGAAGCAAACAGACGAGGGTAGTAGGCTTAAAACAAACACCTTAATGTGTATTCTGGAAATTTCCTTTCCATTATAGAGCAAAAATATATTACAATAACACCAAAAGAATTAAAACAATTTATTGTCTTTTGCAAAATAAACAAATTATTAATTATTAGTGAAAATATGTCCCTCTCCTTTGTGCAGTCACTTATTTTAAATATATACTTGAAAATAGTAGCATAGAAAACATGCACATTGTGGCTTAGTTTCTTTTGTTGTTGCCTGTTCTTGTGATAAAATTAGTGAATACTAAAGAAGACCATGGTCTCTATGTGAACTGATTATTTTGTAGATATCTCTTGAAAAATGAAACAACATGAAACAATTTGGTGAGTGTGAGGAAATTAAATAAACTGGTAAGTCAGAGTTGTGTTAATATATATATAACATTTTGTTTAGATTTTTTTAAAAATAAATATGAGAAGTGCCCTTTTTCCACTTGAGCACCTGCCCCTCAAAATGTCTGTGCACGTCCCTGCTGTTGAACTCTAACCACCTTGGATGCAGTCTTAATCAGCTTAGTCATTCTGTTTCTACCAGACAAGTTTAATCAAACCATACAATGATGGCACAGAAATGTAACAAGCAACTATCACGGCAACAATGCAAAGTGGTAAGAAAGATCTGTTTGCATTTCCTTTTATTGAATGGGTATGATTTTGAAAGAAGTAGAATGGACAAACAGAACAGAAGAACACTTTTTATATGTCTTATTGTAGTGATATACATATATATATATATATATATATATATATATATATATATATATATCCCACAAACAGTATTAAATGGTAAATATAGCGTATTAACAGTACATTTCACACAAAGATATGTTAAATCAGCTACAAAGTGAGATAAAGCTGTACTAGTAGCACTTTGTTAAATTGCCCTACATAGGACCAACATCATCCAGATAGTCGTTTGCAAAGTTGAGCATCTGCTGTAGAGCGGTGAGAAGCAGGACGTCACAGTTGAGCTCCAGCTCCTGACTGTTCTTCACCAGTAACACACAAGACACCGGCACACCCAACCGAGAACTCACCTCCTGCACCTGCAGACACAAAACAACATCTCACTCACTCTGAGTCCTGTAGCAACAGACCATGTGATCATGTGATCGTGTCTCACCTTTGACTTGATGTAGGAGCTGACATAGAGGTTTTGAAGGTCCTTCTCCACCAGAGGACATGCTTCATCTACTTTTGTCATCAAGACCATCTGTGGAATGCCTGAAATTGTAAAAAATAAGATTTTAGCTAGTAAAGGACATTTGCCGTAAGACAAGAGTTGGTTCGTCAATAGATTATAATTATATTTTGATATAACAGCTCACTTACCCAGTGAGTTCACTTTTCTGCGTATGGAAGCAAGTTTCTCCTCTAGCTTGTCAGATATGAGGGAGATTTTGGTGGTATCTATCACGTACACCACACAGTGGATCCCCTCCTGTAGAGATGCAAGTCTGGATATATTTTGCTCATCAGCATGAAATGGTACCGTGGGGTTGAACTGAATCAAGAGGATTTAAGATGACGTATATAAAAAACAACTTTTATCAGAATCTTCAGTTTATATTTCAGCCTTCATTCATTTTGGAGATGAGTGCACTTACTTTATAGCGGTCTGGTACGTGACCTTGAAGAATGCTGCTGATGTCCTCAATATCCAGTCCTGCACCTGATTGCTCCTCGAGTCCCATGGTGTCACACAACACAAATGGCAACGGCTTTCTCTCACGACCGTCTTTCACTGGATATGTGCGAAACTACCAACCAAGAAGAGAATCACATCAAGACCTGAAGTCATCAAGAGACGTTCTTTGAACTCTACTATAATCTTACTGAGTTCGTACCTGTGTGGTGAGACTAGTGCCTGCAAATCCCGAAATGGCTTTGCTGGTAATGCGGCCCATGAAGATGGAGTTGATGGAGTTGAAGAAACTGGATTTTCCAGCACCTACAGGACCGATCATTAGGATTCGGACCCGACTCACAGACCTTATTAGGGGTTTATAATTCCTGATCATTTCCATGAGCTCTGCTCTTCGTCTACAAAAGAGTAGTTCAAACTTAATCAAACTTAAACTGTATCTTGTTACTGAATGAATTCAGTAACAGGAAAACATACTCAGCTGTCCACAGAACATTCCTCCACGGCTTCTCTGCACTGACCTGAGGCTCTGACAGAGTACTTCCTGTTTGAGTAAACAATTGACATTACATTAGTATTTATTAAAAGAGACTGGAGTTATAATACAATTTTACTGTACATAACTGTATTTTTCTGATAACTGACTTACTCTCTTCCACTTTGTACACTTCGCACTCACTCAGCCAAGTGTCATCTCCATATAGTGTGGCAGGACTAAAATTGAATGCTTTATCAAACTGATATACATTTTGCACAAGTGGATGGTTGTTGTAGCAAAAGTACAACTGTTGGCCAAAGTTGGGCACTCCAGCATCATCATAGCGTGCATTATAGCCACTGTTGACTCTGATGCAGAGAGGAGCTCCACCATGAACACTGAACAGGAAAGCCTGATTATCTGTAATTTGCTGCCCGCTTTGAGCATAATCTACACTAGTGTATCTGTAAAAAAGCCCATGTTCAGTTCGTGTTCCTTTCATTATAAGGGCTGTGCAGCTATTATGTGTTGGTCTTTAAATTGAATTGAGGAGGCGTGGTTTATTTTGGCGATCGCGCGAGAGTGAATCAGTTCAGTTCGAATAGACGGTGGGCCGAGGGGAGATTTCGTGTTTTCAAACGATCTGTGGTGAGGGATAACCTAGTTTTTTATATGTAACCGCTACGCTTTTCAACAAAGCAAATAAAAATTGTTGCCACTCACAATAATGGTCCATTACTATAATATCGGTAACTTTGTCCAGGTTATTTTCCCGGCGAATAGAGCAAGCAGCTACGTGCGGGGTCCGACCTGCATGACGTATTTGTTGCCTTCATCCAATAGCGTGCGTGGAAAGTGTCGGTGTTGGTGACGCGACACACTGGCGCGCTTCGCGCCCAGGATTTAAGATTATACTATTTAAGATAAGAACTATTTTACCTAATTTTGCTACATATTCAGTTTGACACAAAATGAGAATGTAGAGGTAACGCGTCCATTTGTACTGTTTTTATTTTTAGTGTAACCACCTTTTGTCATACGATCTGTCATTCTCTCTTGTAATCTTTAAATAAATATACCCTTCTGATTTTAACACATTTGACAATTGTATTGCTTGAAACACAACGTCATGAAAAACGAGACAGACAACTCTTTTTCCGCCCATAAAAGGAAGGTTGGTATTATATTGCATAGACAGGCTAAAAGTAGACATACATACAGTACAGGTCAAAAGTTTGGAAACATTACTATTTGTAATTTTTAATAAAATTTTATAATTGATCAAAAATACAGAAAAAAATGTAATATTGTTATATATTGTTACAATTTAAAATAATTGATTTTCAATTTATTATACTTTATTTCTGTGATGCAAAGCTGAATTTTTAGGATCATTATCACATGATCATTTAGAAATCATTTTAATATGATGATTCATTATAAAAGTTTGAAACAGTTCTGCTGCTTAATATTTTTTCATAACGTGATACTTTTTTAGGATACTTTGATGAATAAAAAAAAAAGAAAAAGAAGAAGCTATGTTTTTAAAATAGAAATATTTTGTAACAACAATATACACTACTGGTCAGTAATTTTTTTTCTCTTTTTAAAAATAAAATCAATACTTTTATTCAGCAAGGATGTGTTAAATTGATAAAAAAGTGATAGTAAAGAAGATTTATATTATACAGTGTAAATATTTTATTTTTGAATAAATGCAGTTCTTTTTAACCTTTTATTCATCAAATATTAGGCAGTATGAACTGTTTCCAACACTCACAATAAATCAGAATATTAGAATGACTTAAAGGATCATGTGATAGACTGGATGTCACATGTGACACTGAAGACTGGAGTAATGATGCGCTGAAAATCATTTGCATCACAGAAATAAATATTTTAAATATTTTATTTTTATATTATAAAAATAGAAAACCATTATTTTAAATTGTAATAATATTTCACAATATTACTGTTTTTCTCTTCTGTATTTTGGATTAAATAAATGCAGCCTTCATGAACAGAAGAGACTTCTTTCAAAAAACAAAAATAGCAATGAGCCCAACCTTTGACCCAGCACTGCATATAAAAGAAAAGATACATTATAAAGAAATAAGAAAAAGTAGTATGAGTTTACAGTAATATAAATTAAATATATTATATATATAAGATGAGAATAGATATACAGTATGAACAACATATACAGATATGCAGTGAAAGGCATAGTAACAATATAAGATTAGTACAAAAAACTAGATGAAATTTGTTGGCAAACTTTTAAGTTGGCTTGAAAAGGCCTAGCCCTAAAGTTAAGGCAATATTAAAACTGGATAGATGGGTCGAAAAAAAAAAAAATTAGGTGAAGTGGAAAGAAAAAAAGAAAGAATAGATAAAGAAAAAATAAAGGCAAATCATGGCTGAAGATGGCAGGATTTCTGAATGAGTGGACTGATGACACTTCTGCCAGCTCCAGAGGCCATACTGGGAACTTGTGCACTGCTCATGTAAAAACTAATTGTGTTAAGGGTAGATGCACGATGTGGAACTGCAGAAAAGCACACAAAACTCTGTCAGTGTGTAAATTATGACAATAAGTCACTTGAAGATGACTAGGGCACATGCTGTATGCATGTACACATGTGGGGAGTGGTGTGTTTGTGTGTTGGCTACTCCTGCAGTAACTGCATGACATGTACACTAGTAATCCTGCTCTCTTGATAGCCTATGTGCTTGATAGCCTATGTTCTTTGATAGTTATACTGATAATTGCTCTTTTACATGTATTATGTCTGATAGTTATAATCTTATTTCTATTACATACAGTTCTAATTCAACGTTAGAGCTCTTAGCTCTCCGGTTTGAATATTGAATATTGGTTAGAATATTAGAATACTGACCCTTTAACGTTATGTCAGATGTAACTGATAATTAAATATATGTCTTAAAACATCAACAGGTTCATGTTTGCCTTGCGTTTTTGGCGAACGTTTGCAAAACGGTCTGAGGTAATTATCCGCCAACATACAGTGGAGCTGTAGTCTATGTGAGTTGGACGAAGTATTACCGTTAGAATGGAATGTTTTACACCAAATCAAATATGTAATCGCATGATGCTAGCTACTGCCAGAGCCGTTAAATATGTTATTCTACAACGGCTCTGGCTAGCTACTACTAGTTCGCCAGCTGAAACGTTACCCAACTTAAAACGACACTAACGAGACACTTACACACGTTTGAACAACACGAAAGGTAAAACAACATTTTATATAGATATCATATTCTGTAATTAAACAACATTTTCACAAAGAATGTCCTTGACGATGATCAATGCGCTGCTTCTGCTCGTGTCTGATAGCTAAATCATCCGTATAACAGCTGTTCTAAATAAACTACATCTGATTGGTTAATAATAATCCCATGTCAGTATCTTGCCGCGCTATTGGCTCAACTGATATAGTAGGCAACCGCGTTTGCCTGCATATTTACGGGTCGTGCATTATGATTTCTGGGAAAATGTGCAATAAATGGGAGTGGCAACACTTTTCATATCGTTGAGAATAAAACAACCATCCCAACTTTACAAATCCAGGTTCTCCCTCCATGGGGATCATCCATTTCGAAAAGTAAAGCAGATACGGACCCTCGGCCCACCGTCTAGAAAACGGCCGAGTAAAAGCAGAGGTCCTGCAATCTCACCTGCAACGTAGCAAAATAAAGTGAATTAGTATCTCTTTCTGCAGCACCTTCACTTTGTGAACTACAGGGGAGAATATCATAATACTGATTGGTATTAGATGGTGCTGAATTATCTCTAACTTCTCGTGGAGGTTTGTTCGTGACGATTCTTGAATGTGCGTCATTGGGAAACGTGAGTTTCATTTCAGTGTTCAACACATTATTATTATAATTTATTCACTCTCTAGTTTAAGTACTGCTGCTGCCCTTATATTTATGTAATCTGAGTGCGTAGTTACCTGATTAACAGAGATATTAGCGGCGAACATGATCGCCCATTATGTGGCTGTAATGATGCAGCAATTTCTGTTGTGTTGATAGCATTCATCGCAGGTTTATGCGGTTTTTCCGTTCCTGATTAAGTTTATCTGTCTATTGTAGAACCATTTTCGAGAGTCGTACACATCAGCAGGATAAATATTCAGTAACATACACTGTAAACTTATATGCACCTGTATTCGTCATCGCTGAGGATTCATCGTGCATAGAGGGACCTGAGACTGCAGCCTAAAGACCAGCTTCATATCGCTATCCAGATATCGGACACCTGGAAAGGACTGTGGAGACCAACACGGTCTATTGCAATTGTTTTGCACTACTTAATTGTGAATCATCTGCCATCTGTATCCTTAAAGCCCGCCTCTGTTGAAATCATTTGTTGTTTATTATTTTGCGCAGGCCTATGCTCTTTATATGGATGTTTTCTTTGCATTGTATTGATTTCTTTGATGGTGAACATCTTTCAGTAAATTAGTGAAACTGGTGTGACTGACTGATCTTTATTTCTCTTGCGGCCATTGGACATCCACTGTGGGTAATCGATCCTCTGAGACGGTTGGCACCGTAATAGTAATCGGTGCTATACAGTTCCTTTCACACAGTATCCACCAAAGATGTAGCCTGAACGGTTGTAGGCTACAAGTAAAGTGGGACCCTGATGGTCACATCTCTGGTGGAAGGCAGAAGCTTGATATCCATGGAATGAAGCTTTGTAGAGAAGAGACAGCTCCAGGTTTCCCAGCAGGTCACAGAGCTGTTCTCTTTGCTCTTCTGTTAATTTAGAAGTGAGAGGAGCATTGTGAGTGCTGGATGCTCCGAAAGCTGAATACATCTAAACAAGAAAAAAAAGGATAGGCTATATATGATTTGAATTCTGTGTAATAGACACACATAGACACGAGCAGTCAGATGACCTGTTTTCTGAAAGACCTATAAGAACCGAAACTGATCAGCCAGAATCGAAACTGAAAGCAAAATCTGCTCAAATAAGTAATCTTATTAATGGTATATAAATATCGTTTATTTGTACGCTGTTTTTTTCTTCTTCTAAATTTCGACTACGTATCTTACCTTTGCCTTTCGCATTCCCCTTTCTCTCTGAAGAAATAACGAAACGCTGCTTTAGTATCTTACATCCACAGCTGAACGGGTATAAGCTCCTCTCTTCCTTGCGATCAAACAAAACAGCCTCGAAAATGAAACTCTTCGCTCAAGGCGATGATATTCTTATGCTGTAGCTGTTTGAAGCTTGTCGTTGACCTGTTCACATGGTATAGTTTTGAAACTGTGAGTTGAAAAGAATAGATAACTGGCTGTTATTGTACTCCGATGGTTTATTTGATGTTTAGCAAATGATATTTTAACAGCGTTAACTAGTCTAAGCAGAATCAGTGCTACATTTTTTGTCTCAAAATATATAATAGACATTACCAAAGCATTTCACAAAATAGTCAAACAGAGCATAAAGTGACAGTAGCCTGAAAATCACAACAAAAGTGAAGAATTCACAATCCTTTAATATTGTATAGGACAGAAGCACAAAAAAGTTACACAAATTGAGTGAAAGTAAAAAAAAAAAAATTATACTTAATATTTAAAAAAAAAAAAAAGAAGTAAACGTTTTTGTAGTTCAAAGAAATTATTGACCAAAAATATAAGAATAGTCTACTGAATATTTCTGCATAAACGCAAATGACAGAGAATGACCAGTGTGTGATTAAATTATGTAGTAAATGTTTCGAAGAGTTTTTGATTTGGCCTTTTCTGAATCTGGCCTCAGCCGCAAGAACTGAGAAAAAAACAATTATTTTGTGTTGCCCCCCACAGGACGAATATCATCAAAATAGTCGTCTGCAAACCGAAGCATCTGCTGTAGAGCGGTGAGCAGCAGGACGTCACAGTTGAGCTCCAGCTCCAGCTCCTGACTGTAGTTCTTCACCGGTAACACACAAGACACCGGCACACCCAACCGAGAGCTCACCTCCTGAACCTGCAGACACAAAACAACACCTCACTCACTCTGAGTCCTGTAGCAACAGATCATCTGATCATGTGACTGCGTCTCACCTTTGACTTGATGTAGGAGCTGACATAGAGGCTTTGAAGATTTTCTTCCACTAGAGGACATGCTTCATCTACTTTTGTCATCAAGACAATCTGAGCAATGCCTGAAATTGTTGAGGTACGTTTTAAAGTACGTCACATGCAGCTCTATGTACAACCTACTTTGTATTAGTCACAAGATTGGTGTAAATATGTTCACTTACCCAGTGAGTTCACTTTTCTGCGTATGGAAGCAAGTTTTTCCTGTAGTTTGTGAGACATGATTTTGGTGGCGTCTATCACATACACCACACAGTGGATCTTCTCCTGTAGAGATGCAGGTCTGGACATCTTTTGCTCGTCAGGTTGAAACGGCGCCATGGGGTTGAACTTAATTGAGAATAATTGAAATTAAAGATCAATTTTACTGATAAATATACATTTGCAAGCCCAAAAACATGAACCTATGCTCTTACTTTATAGCGGTCTGGTATGTGACCTTGAAGAATGCTGCTGATGTCCTCAATATCCAGTCCTGCACCTGATTGCTCCTCGAGTCCCATGGTGTCACACAACACAAATGGCAACGGCTTTCCCTCACGACCATCATTCACTGGATATGTGCGAAACTACCAACAAACAGGAATATTTGTGGAACAATTGTTGTTTTATATTACAAACTGAAGCAAGTCCTGAAGTCCTGTTGAATCTGTACCTGTACGGTTAGACTAGTGCCTGCAGATCCTGACATGGCTTTGCTGGTCACATGACCAGTGAAGATGGAGTTGATGGAGTTGAAGAAACTGGATTTTCCAGCACCTACAGGACCGATCATTAGGATTCGGACTTGACTCACAGACGGCATCAGGGGTTTATGGTTCTTGATCAATTCCATGAGCTCTGCTTTTCGTCTACAACACCGATCAGTTTTAACACATCAGATTAGCAGAGGAAATTAGCAAAAGAGAGATAAAGCAGAAACATACTCAGGTGTCCATTGAACATTCCTCCATGGTTTCTCCTCAACGCTGACTTCAGGCTCTGTGAATTGTCGAACAAAGATAGAATGTTATAATGACACTAAATAAGTTAATTATTTTAAAGAAACAGAAATTAATATGCACATGATTTTGTGTGTAAAATACATGAAGTGGTAATAAAGCTGATGATTGACTTACCCTGTTCCACTTTATACACCTCACATTCATTCAGCTGAGTGTCATTGCCATACATTAATGAGGTATTAATGTTGAATGCATTCCCTCCTTGATGATACACAACTGGTTGGTTGTTGTGGCAAAAGTACAGCTGTTGACCAAAGTTGGGCCATTTAGCGTCATCATAACGTGCGTTATAGCCACTGTTAATTTTGATGTAGCTAGAGGTTCCACTTGTAAAACTGAACAGGAAAGCTCCCTCATCTGTAATTTCCCGGCCACTTCGAGCATAATCCACACTAGTGTATCCACCAAAGATGTAGCCTGAATGGTTGTAGGCTACAACTAAGGTGGGACCCTGACGGTCACATCTCTGGTGGAAGGCAGAAGCTTGATATCCATGAACTGAAGCTTTGTAGAGAAGAGTCAGCTCCACGTTCCCTAGTGAGGCACAGAGCTGTTCTCTTCGCTCTTCAGGTAAATTAGAAGTGAGGGTATCTGTACTGACTTTTCTAACTTTGGCTTTTTGCATCTGTGCCAAAAGAAATAGAAAATAATAATAATAATAGTAATGTAGCAAGTGTATTATGTTCTGTTCAGGTGTGATTTAAGCACATATATGTTCTGTTCCTGTGTTATGTGTTCTTTTTGAATGGGGCCTTTTAAGGGGTGGGAGAGTTCTTCTGAAGAACAAGTCAAAATCTGAAGGAAAAAGTATAGTCTGTGAAGAAGCCATGAGAGAATGGCAATGTCACTGGGATAGGGAAGGAAAAAAAATACATTTATATACCATTCAAAATAAAGTTGTTTCTGTGAGGAATTGGGAAGGGACTAGGAGAGAAGAAATAGCGATGATGAGATTAAGAATAGGACATAGTAATCTGAACAGTACGTTATATATCATAGGGAAGCATCCTACTGGTTTTTGCGAGTACTTCCAGGTATTAGAAACCATAGAACATGTTCTTTTAAATTGCAGAAGATATGGAGAACAGAGGAGAAATATGATAGAAGAATTAAGAAGAGGTGGGTTGTCAGGGACAAGTATAAGAGATATACTGCAATGTGGTATGAATGGGCAAGGCAGAAGAAGTATTTGTAATTTCTTAATTACAACGGGCCTGATGAGGAGAATATGACAGAAAGATAAGGTGGAAGAAATAATCTGGAATAACAGTGTAGGAGAGTACTCCGGAAGATGGCGGTAATGAAACGCTCTTGGATGCAAGCCGCCGTTAAACCCTAAAGAAGAAGAAGATGGAGTTTTGGGAGGAAGTTCCAGAAGTTTTTCAGCTTTTGTCATAGCAGAAGCATTTTAAGATTTTAGACGAGCGCTCACGATAATAAAAGAAAGCCTAAAACCGTCAAGAGAATCTTAGCACTTATTTTGATCGTTACAATAATTTGATCATATGGATTTAACAAATTTTAAATAAAGACTTTAATATACATATTCAGTCATTAAAAACACCATTAAACACTACAAACATTAAATTCTTAACGCATCCATATTTAGATTTGACTATAGCTGAGTGCTAAGAGGCTGCAGCCTTCAAACCATACAGCCTGTAATATTTGAACTCCTCGTCACCTTTGTCATGGCGGATGAACACTGAAAATACACTTAAAAGCTCATTTGTTTAAATTAAAATACAATGTTCGATTCATTGCTATTCAATAACCTTTTGCTGGAAGATAAACACTGGATAAATAACTTATTTTTAAACCTTAAATAAATAAATTACTGCGTGCATACTCAAAGAGTTACTATTAATTGAAAACTAGCTTTTTCACTTACGTTTTGTAGAACAAGACACCACGAAACGCGTCCGCTTCTTTTGGTTTTTAGATCCAAGACAAGTCCATTAACAGCACTGCTGTTTGCTTTGGCCTGTTTGGCGGGAAGTCATACTGTTATAAAACAGCTCAATGAAAGCAGCATTTATCTCATGCAGATTTTTTTTTTTCTACAACAGTGACGTTGACTCTAAACCACAAAGGATTTAAAGGTGCAGTAATACAAAGAGAAAGTAATTGTAGGGGAGACGTGGGATGCATAACACTTCGTGCTTTAACGTGATCAATTTAATAACCGATATCTTTCTGTAATTTAACAATTACATTTAAGAAAAACGGTCTAAATTAAATTTCAGTGAATCTTGTTAGTAGGAGCAAGAAAAATCATCATACATCATTCATTAAGAGTAAATGATTTTGTCTCTCTCTGTGATGGTTCCACAGGCTTCAAGATTGAGTGGAAGTAGGCAGGTGCTGAGCCTGTGGCTGTTCAATATGCAAGCATCAATGTCTTGAACTTGATGCGAGCCGCAACCGGTAGCCACTACAGGGAGATAAAGAGAGGTGTGACGTGGGCCCTTTTGGGCTCATTGAAGACCAGTCGTGCTTCTGCATTCTGAATCATTTGTATAGGTTTGATTGTGCATGATGGAAGTCCAGCGAGAAGGGCATTGCAGTAGTCCAGCCTAGAAATGACAAGGGCCTGGGCCTGGAAGAAATTGTGCAGCATGCTCCATTAGGAAGGGCCTGATCTTTCTGATGCTGTACAAAGCAAACCTGCATGAACGAGCGGTTTTTGCAATGTGGTCCTTGAAGGTCAGCTGGTCATAACTGATTACTTCAGTATTTCTGACCGAACATGATGTGGTAATTGTTGATGAACCTAGCTGCAGTGCCGGAGCTAGTTATAGGCATAGCAGGCAATTGACTAGGCCTCGGGCTTTGAGGAGGGTCCTCCATAACTGTAGCATCCACTATATGCCAGTCCACCAGTCAAGATGGGCAGCAAATACTAGCCTCATTGTTCATTGCATATAGTTGAATTGTCACTCATCTGCAATTAAACCAATTAATGTTGCAGTTTCAAAGTGGGTCCCACCTTCTGAAAGTTTGTGTAACAAACACATCCTTCAGGTCCTGAAGCAAAAGGCTAAATGGGCACACAAAGAAGTCCAGCGAGTTTGGTGGTCAGTAAAGAAGGATAAGGAATATTAACATTGTTGCTGTTTAATTGCAATGGCGAATACATCATGGCGGAGAAAATTAATCGTAAACGGAGGTTTTTAATCGCAGGTTAGAATTGTAATCCCTGATTTGTTAATCTGTATTTAAAATTAAGTGGTGCAACATAACTCGATTTAAAATAAAACCCAGATCAACAAATCCTTGATTATCTCTAAACTTTGCATAATTTAATCCTTGTTGGTGCAACCCACCCTAAATGTAACGTGCTCCTTCTCAAAGGTTAGTGTTGAGAAAATATCAGATGTTTAAACAGGCTTGGGAAGATTACTTTTAAAATGTAGCCTACACATTTAAAATTTCACTACAGATTACAAAATACATGCTTTAAAAAGTCATTTGTAACTTATTTCGTTAGATTACACAAGTTTTGTAACTTAATCTAAATACTACTGTATAATACTTTGGAATACCAATAAGGTACTTATGTAATACAAAAGGTCCTCTAGAGAAAAAAGACGACCTGTTTTTCCTCTGCATAATATTTTTAACAAAATCAGTTTTCTACAGTGTTTAAGGAATTTAGAAAATAAAATAAGAAAAATGTACACATCATCTGGTTTAAATTAAGTTTACACCCCCTGCTCTTAATGCATTTTGTTTTCTTCTTGAGCATCAGTAAATAGTTTCACCTTTTGTAATAGTTATATTTGAGTCCCTCAATTGTCCTTAGAGTGAAAAGATGGATCTAAAAATCATTATCGGAAAGGTGTCAAATATGCAGAAGATGCTGGAAAACCAAAGCATGTGGAGGACCTGGACATTTTTTCTGAAGAATAGCAGTTGAACTGTTCAGGGACAAGCAAGGGACTCATGAACAACTATCACAAAACATTAAAACAGTCATGGATCATCCAGGTAATGACACAGTGTACAATTGTACAAGATGTGTACAATTTTGAATAGGGCAATTTTAATCAATTCATTTATTTAATTTTGTGGGGTGTATGTAAACAACATTAGGCCTATGTGAAATAGCTTAGAATCAGAACAGTACTAAATAAATTTTTTATGATCCCTGTTAATTTAGCATTTTCTGCAAGGGGTATGAAACTTATGAGCAGAACTGTAGCTTAGGATGCTTTTGCAGAGTACCTATAACAGCCTACTAATACTAACAATACTGCTGCTGCTACTACTACTACCCAGAGGAAAATGTATTGCTCAGTGGTTGCTCTTCCTAAGCTCAGTAGATTCTCATATATGTCTGTTTAGTATCAACCGCATTTCAGATGTTTCTTCTAAAATTCCTTAGGAGAAATAGAATTGAGACATGAGAAATATTTGAGAAAAAAGGCGTCAAAACTGAGAATGTGGTGGAAGAAACATAGAATATCTCTTTATTGTCTTGTTGCAATCTCTATCTATTTTAAGTTTCCTCTTTCTAAGCTCATGTGACTTAGTGTTACAACAGCAGATACTCCTATTAAACAAACAGCTAATACAGCCAGTCTAGGGGTTTTCTTCTTATTATTATTATTTTTTCCTGTCGCAACACGTATTTCTCTTTTTGCAACATGTATTTCTCTTTTTAGTATCAACAGTGTCTGAGATGTTTCTCCTAAAATTCCCTAGGAGAAATAAAAGTAGACACAACTGAGATATGAGAAAGTTCTGAGGGAAAGGAGTCCAAAATGAGAATGAACTGTGAGAAACATGGGAGATCTCTTTATTGTCTTGCTGTAGTCTCATTCAAGACTCTTATAAAATGTTTTACTCCTCAGAAGTTGTTCTTTTATTTTTTTCTTGATTACATTGGGGGTTTTCACCTTTAATGGTCAGGACAGTAGGAGTAGAGGCAGAAGACAATTGGACAGGTGAGAAGGGAATGGGAGCAGGAAAGTACCATTAGCTTGGACTCAAACTCATGCTGTCTGGGGTGCAGACTTCAGACTTCATGAAGTTGAGCCTTCATGTCGATGTGCTGCCCACAAAGCTATGGCTCTGACAGAAGTTACTCACGCTCAGGATACTAAGGAATGATTCTCTTATATGCCTCGTTGAGATATAAACATTGTCTTAAGATGTCTTCAATTCTTTTAGGAGAAACGTTAAACTTTTACCAATATTGTAGAAACTAAAAGTATTATTTAGTATTATTTGCTTGAGTCTGCTGCTTCTCAAACTTGTATCCTGAGACAAAAACACTCTCACAATGTTTTATAAGAGACCTCATCATCATCACACACTGTGCTCAGATATTTCTCATAAATTAAGACTCCAGTAGTCTCATATTTGTCTCCTCCAATGTCAACAACATCATACACTGTGCTTAGATCTTTCTCCTTTGCTTGAGATGCTGGATCTCTCACATTTGCCTCCTCAAAAGTTTAGAAGAGATCTCAATAATATCACACATTTTGCTGAGTTTTTATCTCAAGCTAAAGACTCTGGGGGCTCATATTTTTCTCCTTTAAAGCTTTATAAAATATCTCAACAACTTCACCAAGTCAAGAACTTGAAAGGCACTAAATAAATGGAAAAAAAACTATTGTACAAACGGTTTGCGTGCGTGGCCCCTTTAAGACTTGTTGCGCTTTTAAGACTTGTCGCCATTTTAAGATTGCGCAGCAAAGTTTCAGAGAAGAGATGCGAGCCGATCCAAATCCAGGTGTAATATGTGTGCGTGCATCCTGTAAAGTGAGTTGTTCTTGTTGAATTATGCTTAATATTGAGATTAAGTTGTAATCTTGCCGGCAATCGTAGTTACGGTAATTATTTTCCTTTGATTGAGTGCGCATAACCAGCGCCTGTTTAAATGAACGTTATATCTGCCGTGAGATTCTATAATCACTTTATTTCTACTGTTCTCATATTTTACATTGAGATAGATTATTGTTTTAGTTCATATGTCTATTGGGAATCGCAAGTATAAGTGTATTAATGAAGATTATGTGGTTAAATAGCCTATTCAGAAGCTAATATGCCAATTCGTTGAGTTGTAGTATTTCATTTAATTCCAGTAATATTGACAGTAATGTCATTCGTTATTGAATTGGCAAATTATTGGATTTGAAGTCTGTATTATTTACTTTATTGTATTTGTTATCTCTGTACAGACCACACCTATTACATGCCCCATGGCACAGTAAAGTCATCAAAGAAAAGAACTGTTGTTGACTGAGTTTCTGGGTTCTGACCAGCCCACCAGGGCGAGTGATCCCTTCCACAGTCCTTTAAAGATAAACTCAAATTCTAATTCCTACAACTATTTTAAGCCTATATTAAGAATTCTGAAAAAACAGAGGTGTTAATTATCTGACCTAAAACCTCCGCATGTAATAAACTAGAACACTGTCTAACACTTGATAGCTGCTCAGTAAATTCTTCGTCATCAGTTAGGAAATTAGGTGTGCTATTTGATAGCAATCTTTCGTTTGAAAGCCACTTTTCTAGCATTTGTAAAACTGCATTTTTCCATCTCAAAAATATATCAAAATTGCGACCTCTGCTCTCAATGTCAAAGGCAGAAACGTTAATTCATGCATTCATGACCTCAAGGTTAGATTACTGTAATGCTTTATTGGGTGGTTGTTCTGCACGCTTAATAAATAAACTCCTGCTGGTTCAAAATGCAGCTGCTAGAGTTCTCACTAGAACCAGGAAGTATGACCATATTAGCCCGGTTCTGTCAACACTGCACTGGCTCCCTATTAAACATTGTATAGATTTTAAAATCTTGCTAATTACTTATAAAGCCCTGAATGGTTTAGCACCTTAGTAATTGAGCGAGCTCTTATCGCATTATATTCCTCTACGTTCGCTGCATTCTCAAAACTCTGGCCATTTGATAATACCTAGAATATCAAAATCAACTGCGGGCAGCAGATCCTTTTCTTATTTAGCACCCAAAATCTGGAACAATCTACCTAACACTGTTCGGGAGGTAGACACACTCTGTCAGTTTAAATCTAGATTAAAGACCCATCTCTTTAACTTGGCTTACACATAACACACTAATACATTGCTAATATTCAAATCCGTTAAAGGATTGTTAGGCTGCATTAATTAGGTCATCCGGAACCGGGAACAGTTCCCATAACACCCGATGTACTTGTTACATCGTAAGAAGAATGGCATCTATGCTAATATTAGTCTGTTTCTCTGTTATTCCAAGGTCACCATAGCCACCTAGATCCAGTCTGTATCCAGATCAGAATGTCACTGCAGTCACCCAGATCCAGTCCCTATCCAGCCCAGATGGTGGATCAGGACCTAGAGATGCCCTCTACAGCCGTTAATGTCAGCGGAGACCAGGACAACTATGAGCCCCAGAGACAGATCCCCAGTGAAGACCTTGTCTCCTAGACAGCTATTGGGACAAGACCACAGGAACCAGATGAGTCCTCTGCACAATCTAACTTTGCTGCAGCATGGAACAACCTGCTGGTTCGTCTGGCCAGAGGAGAACTGGCCCCCTGACTGAGCCTGGTTTCTCCCAAGGTTTTTTTCTCTATTCTGTCACTGATGGAGTTTTGGTTCCTTACTGCTGTCGCCTGTGGCTTGTTTAGTTGGGGGACACTTAATTTCCAGCGATATCGTCGACTTGATTGCACAGATACTATATAAACTGAACTGAGCTGGATGATGACATCACTGTATTCAACGATGAACTGCCTTTAACTGGGAATTGAGTGTTTACTATTGTCCTTTTGCATTATTGACACTATTTTCCTATTTGATACTGTAAAGCTGCTTTGACACAATCTGTGTTGTTAAAAGTGCTATATAAATAAAGGTGAAAAAATAATAATAATGAATTAGCAATTGTTGTTTAGAGTGGTGTAGTCTACATTGTTTTGACTCATTATCATGTGGATGGATATTAGTTTGAGGAATTGATTATAAACAGAACATGAGCTACCAGCGAAAATTATTATAAACCAGCAGCCCAGTAGCAGTCCAATTTCAGAAAAGTGTCTGCTGCTTCCGGTGGTTCACTAGAAAAATGATGTATAAAACGCAGATGAACCGCAGTCGCTATCCACCACTGGGCCTCCAACTTTGCCACCGTCAGTCCACTGGCCCGCTGCCGGTCACAGCTGGGTGTCAACCAATAAAGTTAAATAAAATCTGTATCCGAATCTGTAACTCAACTTTCACAGTCTGCGCTGTGCAAAAAATAAAAAAATAAAATAAAATAAATAAATAAATAATAATCTATGATTATTACGTCTTTTCTTCATTATCATTATCCTCATTATTGATTGTGGCTTACTGGGGAAGGTGGATATAGTGCCTAGTAAAACAGTAGCCTGCTACAGAGATAAAAATTTAGGCCTAGTACATTTGCCATTTGTGTATTTTTTAAGCTTATTCAGTTATGTGACTGGATTTCTGTTAGGCTTGTACAAAAACAAACAAAACGTGGGGGAAAAAAGGTCTCCTCTATTGTGCAGATAAATTGCTGTCATGACCTTAGTTCAAGCCCAAGGCTTTTAGCCTATTTGGCTATTCCAAAGGTGCATGTGTTCTGTTTGTTTGTTTGTTTATCTATTTAATTAGAAATGTTAAATTATATGTAAATAAGTACACACACACACACACACATATATATATATACACACACACAAAGTTTAGTTGTATGTGTATAAATAATTATTTAATCTTGCACAGTCCTGAAAGACAGTTCAAGCACAGAATCAAAAAGTGAGCACTTTTGAGAATCAAAAAGAATAATAAGTTATTTTTTATGCCTATTCAGATTTTAGCATCTTGAAGTCTCTGATTTTCTCTTAATTTACAGTACTAACACATCATTCACCCTTATCATGGCACAACAATATAACAAGAAGAAACTACAAAAGCAACAATGATTATAATGTAACATGCAACTTAAGTGATATGAACTTTGTTTGCAATTCCCCCCCCCCCCCCCTAAATGGATATTATGTATGATTATGCAATATCTATGGATAAACAGTGGAGAATACCAATCTTCAGATTTAAGATGAACCATTGTGTTGATCTAGAAGTATAAACCCTATCACTGCAGCACTTTATGACCTAAATTACATGTACATCATCTAGTCGTCTGCATCAACATCATCAAAATAGTCGTCTGCTAAGCGAAGCATCTGCTGTAGAGCGGTGAGAAGCAGGACGTCACAGTTGAGCTCCAGCTCCAGCTCCTGACTGTAGTTCTTCACCGGTAACACACAAGACACCGGCACACCCAACCGAGAGCTCACCTCCTGCACCTGCAGGACACAAAACAACACCTCACTCACTCTGAGTCCTGTAGCAACAGACCATCCGATCATGTGACCGCGTCTCACCTTTGACTTGATGTAGGAGCTGACATAAATTTGGTAAAGGTCCTTCTCTACATGAGGACATGCTTCATCTACTTTTGTCATCAAAACCATCTGGGGAATGCCTGAAATTGTGTAAATAACCATCATTTTGCATAGTAGTTCACTTTTGGCTAATTGAGTATTTGGGATGTGTCATAAGTAAATTATAATTTGTCCTTGAACATTGTTAATTCTCTCACCCAGTGAGTTTATTTCTCTGCGTATCACAGCATGTTTTTCCTCTAGTTTGTCAGACATGAGGGAAATTTTGCTGGCATCTATCACATACACCACACAGTGGATCTTCTCCTGTAGAGATGCAGGTCTGGACATCTTTTGCTCGTCGGGTTGAAACGGAGCTGAGGAGTTGAACTGAATCGAGAGGATTTAGCATGAAACAAACATCATTTCTACTTCAACCTTCATTCATTTTGGAGATGAGTGCTCTTACTTTATAGCGGTCTGGTACGTGACCTTGAAGAATGCTGCTGATGTCCTCAATATCCAGTCCTGCACCTGATTGCTCCTCGAGTCCCATGGTGTCACACAACACAAATGGCAACGGCTTTCCTCCACGACCGTCTTTCACTGAATATGTGCGAAACTACCAACCAAGAAGAGAATCACATCAGGAGAAGTTCCTCAGACTGAGGGAAACATTATGAATCCTTCTGAGTCTGTACCTGTGTGGTGACACTAGTCCCTGCAAATCCTGAAATGGCTTTGTTGGTCACATGACCAGTGAAGATGGAGTTGATGGAGTTGAAGAAACTGGATTTTCCAGCACCTACAGGACCGATCATTAAGATTCGAGCACGCCTGACAGACATCACCAGAGGTTTATAATTCCTGATCATTTCCTTGAGCTCATCTCTTCGTCTAAGAAATCACAACTTCATTATTTAAGATTAATGTATAAAGTCAGCAACAATGAAACAACATTGAGAGTAAACTTACATAGATGTCCACCGAATATTCCTCCATGGCTTCTCCTTCTCCTGGCTTCCCCACCAGTGAAATTCTGATAAATATTAAGTAAGATTATAAACCTCTGCTGAGTAAGGTTAACAATAGAGATTACATTTTTTACATTTTTAGAGACTGGACTTATATTTACTACATGACAGACACTTTTTCTGATTTACTTACTGTCACTGACTTTGTAGACCTCACATTCAGTCAGCTCAGTATCATTCCCATACAGTCTTTTAGCATTGAAACTGTATGATTTACCTCCTTCATTATACACAACTTCGCCATTGCGGCAGAAGTACAGCTGTTGGCCAAAGTTGGGCATTCCAGCATCATCATAACGTGCATAATTTCCACTGTTAACTTTGCTGTAGACAGGAATCTTGCCTTGAATGCTGAACAGGAAAGCTTCCCTATCACTAATATACTTCCCACTTTGAGCATAATGTACACTAGTGTATCCACCAAAGATGTAGCCTGAACTGTTGTAGGCTACAAGTAAAGTTGGACCCTGATTGTCACATCTCTTGTGGAACGCAGAAGCTTGATATCCATGAACTGAAGCTTGATAGAGAAGAGTCAGTTTCACATTCCCCAGCAAGCCACAGAGCAGCTCTCTTTGCTCTTCTGCTAAATTAGAAGAGAGGGGAGCAGTCCTTCTTTCCATCTTTAAGGCAAAACAAAACAGCATGCAAATATAAATTTACATACAAATGAAAAATGTATTTCATTGAAAAAAATGTATTTTGTTATCGTTTTACTAAATACACTGGAAAAAAAAACTATTTGATCTATAGAAACACTTTCACTTATAAATTGCTAGAAAATGTTACAACTGGTTACAAAGAAACAGCAAATAAATGTGAAATTTTGAAGTAGAAATATGGGATGATTTTAGACTCAAAATGATTTATAGATGCACGCACAATTATCCATGGACTGCATACATTTTATGCGTGTATCTTACTAACCACAAACAAATGCCTTTCAATTTGAGTCTGTGTAATTCGGGATTAAATGATTGTGCAGCGATTTAAACAAATACAGACATGCTTACGAATAAAAATGTTATGTTCTGCCTTAATATATCATAAATTGCTC
>JAFVLL020028294.1:0-44081 GCA_021397915.2 Tor tambroides
GATATGCTCACTGAATATAAACCTAACAGACCACTCAGATCATTAGGATCGAGTCAGTTAGAAACACCAAGGGTTCACACCAAACAAGGGGAGTCTGCTTTTAGCTATTATGCCGCCCGCAGTTGGAACCAGCTTCCAGAAGAGATCAGATGTGCTAAAACATTAGCCACATTTAAATCCAGACTCAAAACTCACCTGTTTAGCTGTGCATTTGTTGAATGAGCACTGTGCTACGTCCGAACTGACTGCACTATATTTTATGTATAATCATTTTCTATTTCTGTTTTAAATTCCTTTTAAATCAATTTTTAATTCCTTGTATTAATTGCTGTGATTATTTTTTAATGACTATTTTATTTCCTTTTATGTAAAGCACTTTGAATCACCACTGTGTATGAAATGTGCTATATAAATAAACTTGCCTTGCCTTGCCTTGTATTGTATAAAGTGCTAAAGAAATAAACACAACTTAACTTGAGAGTAATAGACTCTATTAAGAGCTGAAAACAGTCAAGATATGTAATAAACAAACACGCAGTATGTCAAGAACAGGTGGAAGAAGCTCATATCAGTGAAATGCAGAAGATTGACAACTAAATGTACCGTGATAGATAATGTTTACCAGAAATATGAGCAGTTACCTGCTCATAGTTTCACACAGGAATCTGAAGATGTTCACTGTCTGTGACTCCATTACTCCAGCAGATGGAGCGCTGTGTGAGAAACCACCTGTGCATGGTTATAGTTTTTTTTTCAGCTGCTTACACACATTTTCAAAACTTTGCCTCTTTTTTCAAAACTTAAAATCCAAGAATTGCACACAGAAAATGCAAAATGCCTCACATCTGTTGCATTCAAAATATCACAAACACATCTCAAAAGCAAACATTTGCAAACAGCTTTGCCGTAATATTAATTCCTGTTAGATTTGTGTGTGTTGCATAGAGAATTGTGTGTTGTGTTTTGCAAAAAGTGTTTAATGAAATTGCAAACTGAGTCAAAGGCTGATAATTAGTGTATGGTTTTGCAGATTTGGAGTGTGCTTCTGCTGTTTGAGAGACAGCTTTCAGAAACTGAGTGATGAGGAAAGATTTAGTGTGGAAGCAGCTGAAAAAAAAACTGTAAAACCACAGACCAGCAAAAAAAAAAAAAAAAAATAGAGCAAATATTTGATAATATTCTAGTATGTTTTATTGGACTCCTAATGCATGTGTTTCTTTTACATTGCAAGAACGTTTTTCCTTTTTTTGTCTTGTTTTCAAATATTTTAATCAATATACATTTACTTGGGAAAGTAAGAAAATGACTTAAGGTATGAAGTCTTGATCTCTGAAAAATGTATCAAAATCAACTTCATTCAAATGAAAATAGGAAGGTTAACATTTAGCTTTCTTCAGGTATTTCTTGGCTCAATCATGGAAACCTGCAGGATTTGTGAATGATGTGAATGATGTTCTTCAGCGCAGCATGAGGAGAAGTGTTCAGAAGTATAGAGAGCGGTCAGCTAATACTGAGAGAACCTCGTCCAGAACATGCCCTGCTTGTTATTATATTACATTACATTATAGTCAAAGTTTAAAAGAAAGAAAGAAACAATTATATTAAAAAGAAGGCTACTTTTAAGACCATTAAGATTTTTTTTCTTCCTTTTTTGTTTTGTTTTCATGACAGTTAAACACATTTACTCCCAAACTCTTATTACTGTAATGTGAAAAACAGCAACAATTATGTGTCATTTTTACTGTTGTGCTGCCTTTACAATGCTGAATTAAATATCAGTTTAACATGTTTTTGTTACTGTAATACAGTTATGAGAATAACTGTAAAAAAATAAAATAAAAAAGTAAAAAGCCTAGATTAGTATAGCATTTTTACAGTATTTTTATTAGTTTTTTTTTTTTTTTTTGACAATTAAGCACATTTCTATGGAAGTCGATTTTATCCCCACCTTGTAATAAAAAAATAAAAAGGTAATTGCGACATTTTATCTCACAATTCAGATTTTTTTTTTCTTTTTTCCTCTGAATTCTGAGTTTATATCTCACAATTTTTAGGGGGAAAAAATCAGAACTGCAAGATTAAAGAGTCACAATTACCTTTTTGTATTAAAAAAAAACTAAAAAAATTTTTCTGAGAAAAAGTCAAAATTGCAAAATAGAAACTCAGAATTGTGAAGCATAAACTTGCACTTATGAGAACAAAAGTGAATTGTGAGATAAAAAGTCGCTATTGCCTTTTTTATTTTTTATTCTGTGGAAACGGGCTTCCATAGAAATGTGCTTATTTGTTTTTAAAAAAATAATGTTACAATGAAAAAAAAACAACAGCAACACTTTTTTTCTTGTTTGAAATGTGATCTGGACATGTTTTTGTGTGATTGATCCTAAATTTGTATTCTTTAGGATAAAGGATGCTCATTTTCCTAATACACAATATATGAAAACACACACACACAAACACACACACACACACACACACACACACACACACACAAACAAACAAACAAACAAACAAAAAAAGAAATAAATAAGTGATGCATTCGCTGTAGGGCTCATTCTGTGTGCTGTCTGTGTTCTGGAGCTGGCAGGACTGAACATGACGTAAAAGTCAACACTGGTTGTAATGTACTCCACTGACCACATGATGTCAGTGTAAAGACATTAGATGATCAGATGAAACTGCTCTCTCTCTCTCTCTCTCTCTCTCTGAGTCCATGATTAATGTCTCTGTCTGATCGTGTGTTGAGGATGTGGAAGTCTTCAGATCCTGAAAACAGACCATAAATAACCTCTCAGTTTACAGATCTGAAACTTCTGGGAATAAACGCTGGAATCAATCCATGTGCTCTTATGTAGGACAAAGACTGTAAAAGTGCAGCATTTTGGGTTGTAGTAATCGATGTAATGTTGTGATATTAAACTATTTGTAACTGTAACATTCAGAGCAGCGTTGATAGTTTGGCTTTCTGAAGAGAGAAACACTGTAACGCTTTCAGAACGTTGATCTGTTTGAGTGACAGGACAGTGACCAATCACATGAGTTTGGGGCGGGGCTATCGGTTTGACTGACCAATGACTGAGCAGTAGGAGTTTAGAAATTATGTTTGTTAGTTATTATTTTTGTATGACAGACTTAATGACAGTCTCCATAGCTCAATATCAATTTATATAACATATAACACTCGTCTATATGTATAATTTCGTTTATATGATTATTAAAGGGTTAATTTCATACAGTGTTATATTAGTATCATTAAGATACTATTATAGTTTTTGTTAAAAAATTTTTTATATTTTTTGCTTTCCTGTTAATTTAAGGTAAGGTTTTAGTAAATTGTTGTGTTTGTCTTTTTTAATTAGTTTTTGTTGTAGTTTTTTTAAAATATGTAAATATAGTTTTTATAAAGTTTTATTATTCATTTATTTCAGTTTATGTTATTTTTAGAACATGAAGTTAAACTACATGAAAATTAGAAATGAAGCATTGGAAACTAACAGAAATAAGGATTTTATATTTTATTTTATTTCAACATAAATGTTTTTATGGTTTAATTTTAGTTAACTAATAACCCTGTTTCATACAACATTTTATTATAATTATCTTTTTCCCCTTGAGGTCCATTTATAGTGTGTTTTTTTTTTTTTTTTTTTTTTGCAGCAAAAACAGTCATATTTTAATTTTTCATGACCATTTGTATAAATGCTGTTGTTGTACAGGCTTTGGACGTTCTGTAAGATACAGTATGTTTTCTCAGCAGCACATCAAATGCTTTTATCTCAGAAGATGAAGGAAAATGTGATTCTTGATCCCCGTGTGGCTGGATCTGAATCTGAACCTCATCTCTCAGACGTGTCTGTCTTCTCCTCTGCTGCCGCGTGACTCTGGCCTGGTTTCTCTGCTCCCAAAGCAGCTCCTGGACTCTAAAATACACATAAACACGCCAACATCCCTACAGCGTCTGCTTAAAGGAACAGTTCACCCAAAAAAACGCTGAAAATCTGCTCCCCCTCAGTTCATCCAAGACATAGATTAGTGTGTGTCTTCATCAGGTTTGTAGAAATGTGTCTCTGCATCAGTGTCTCAGCAATGGATGTGAATGGGTGCCGTCAGAATGAGAGTCCAAACAGCTGATAAAAACATCACAATAATCCACACCACTCCAGTCCATCAGTTAACATCTGGAGAAGACAAAAGCTGAAACAAATCCACCATTAAGACATTTTTAACTCAAATAGGAGTCCATAATAACTCTTCCTCCAGTGAAAAAGTGTTCTGGTCTGAATCAGTAGAGAAATCTGCACAGATCAAGCAGCGTTTACAAGACAAAACAGTCTAGATTTTGATGTGAGAGACGACAGGAGATGCACTTTTCACTGGAGGAAGAGTTATTATGGATTATGGACTCATATTTTAGTTAAAAGCATCTTAATGCTGGATGTGTTTCAGCTTTTGTCTTCTCCAGATGTTAACTGATGGACTGGAGTGGTGTGGATTATTGTGATGTTTTTATCAGCTGTTTGGACTCTCATTCTGACGGCACCCATTCACATCCATTGCTGAGACACTGATGCAGAGACACATTTCTACAAACCTGATGAAGAAACAAACTCATCCTGATCTCAGATGAACTGAGGGGGAGCAGATTTTCAGTGTTTTTGGGTGAACCACTGCTTCAGGTGTTTAGAAAGTGTAACCTGATTTACTCCTGCACCGCTGCAGATGTTTCTTCATCAATCTGAACACACGCAGCGCTGCAGAACGGCTCATATTCCAGTCTCGCAGCGTAATCACGCTCACAAGAGCTCCGTCAGCGTTATGAGAGACTCAAACCCCCGACCAAACCGCAATCAGCCCGCAATTCTCAGTCACTCCGCTCACAGCCATCACTTGTTTCTCACCGAATGCAAGACAGACTCACAGCACACACTGTTTCTCCTTCTCTGGGTTTCTGACGTTATGCTTCTCGTCAGCTCCTTTCTACTGAGACACAGTGATAGAAATGCAAAAAAGTGCTGTTCTTTCTCAGTGTTTTTGTCTTGTTTTTCAGTTCAAATGTCTAAAGATGCAAGATGCATTTACTTGAGATGCAAAATGACATAAAATACGTCTTGTTTTTGTGAGAAATTGATCAAAATGAAGTGAGTACATGATTAAAACAAGCAAATATCCATCAGTGGGCTCAGAAAATTCAGCTTAATTCAAAGGGAGACAAGTTTTCATTCTCCATTGACAGATATTTTTTCTTGTTTTAATTATAAACTCATTTTGATCAATTTGTCAGAAAGCAAGACTTCATATCTTCATTTTGCATCTAAATGCATCTTGATTTAAGGATGTTTGGATATTTGCGCTGGAAAATAAGACAGAAATACTGAGGAAGTAACATTTAACGCCACGACTTTATGAATTTAATATTTTCTGTTCAGATTTAAGACCTTTTTAAGGGTTTAATTTGTGAAGGGACGAATTAAGGCTTTTTAAGAGCCGCAGAAACCCTGTAGTTGTGTTTATTTGTAATTATGTGTGAAATTTACTAGCCATTTTTTGAGCGAAAATGTTTTTTATACAATACTGTGAGGCCAAAAAAATATCTGGTCTGGGATTTTCTTTCAATTTAATTCGGGAAATAAGGTTCAGAGGTTTGAAACAAAATGAAAACAGAAAAATTATGATGTGAAATGAATGAAGAAATCTTTCAGATTGTGAACTATTTTTTTTTTATGACTGTCAGAAAATGAGTTTCATTAATCATGTGACTCTTTGTACAGATGGTTAAAAATTATTTTACAGATTATTTCACTTCAAAAGATCATGTTTAATTGAGTGTGTCACTTGATGTTTCTTTGTAATGATTTGTGAAATTTGCTAGCAATTTCTGAGTGAAATTGTTTTTATACGCTCATTTTATTTTCCAGTGATGTTCTTCTTCCATTGAAGAAGCTCCAGATGCTCTTTGGATCTTCTCAGATCCTGCTGGAGAACATGATCATCAGGTTTTGTTCATGTCAATTCAACTTTTCTTTTCAAATTTTGCACTAATCTATAAAAGAATGCACTTTTGCACACTTAGAAATAGAGGTTAGAACTATTAGAAGAACCATTTTTGGTTCCCCAAAGGACCTGTCAGTCAACAGTTCTTAAAACAACCATTTTTTTAACACATATGTGTCCCTGGAGCACAAAAGCAGTCTTCAGTAGCACAGGTATATTTGTAGCAATAGCCAACAATACATTGTATGGCTCAAAATTATCCATTTTTCTTTTATGCCAAAAATCATTAGGATATTAAGATCATGTTCCATGAAGATATTTAGTAAATTTCCTACCGTAAATATATCAAAACTTCATTTTTGATTAGTAATATGCATTGCTAAGAACTTCATTTGAACAACTTTAAAGGAGATTTTCTCAATATTTAGATTTTTTTGCACCCTCAGATTCCAGATTTTCAAATATTGTCCTATCCTAACAAACCATACACCAATGGAAAGATTATTTATTTAGATGATGTATAAATCTCGATTTCAAAAACGGACCCTTATGACTGGTTTTGTGCTCACATTTTAACTCCAAAGGACCCTTTTTCCACTATTAAGACCTTGGAAAGGCTCCATGGATGTTGAAAGTTCATCATGGAACCAACAGACTTTATTTTTAAGAGTCTGAACTTTCTCTAGACTGCTGGACTCCTCTGTACACTAGCGAGTACAGACACAGAGACCCGTGTGACGTTTAATCAGCAGCAGAATCTAATAAAGCAGCAGCTGTTTCTCTAGCTGATGAAATCAGGTCTGGTGATGGGATCCAGCGCTGCAGCTCCTGATGTTCTGTGTTCTGGTTCGATCTGGATCCTCCTACGGCTCGCTCTCCTCACACTGATCCAGCTCAGACAGACACCGCTTCTCCACGGCAGGAGCCTCTGATGAGACACAAACCAGACTTCACACACACACACACACACACACACTTACACATGGCCGCTGAGCTCACTCTCACACAGAAACAGGAGCGGATCTTTGATTATTAGTGGTTTTTGTTTCATCAGTCATCACTATCACAGGTGCTCACAGTGATTCAATCAGCCCTAAACCACTAAAACACTTCTCACGCTTAACTTTAATTCAACACAGTGTTCTTAATGTTAACTAAAATGGCAACTATAAAAATCGTTTTCAGTGTTAAGTTATACTATTGTAGTTTTTATAATATATTCATATTTTTAATTAGTTTTTATATTTATATTTTCTGTATGCATATATATTAGTGCTGTCAAATGATTAATCACAATTAATCGCTTCCAAAATAAAAGTTTTTGTTTACATAATATATGTGTGTACTGTGCATATTTATTATGTATATATAAATACACACACATGCATGTATATATTTAAGAAAAATATGTTACGTTTATACATTTAAAATATTTGTATATAATATCAATTGTATGAATATAAATGTATACATGGAAATACATGGAAATATTTTCAAAATATATACTGCATGTGTGTGTCTTTATATAGACATAATAAATATACACAGTACACACACACATATATTATGTAAACAAAAACTTTTATTTTGGAAGCGATTAATCGTTTGACAGCACTAATATATATATATATATATATATATATATATATGAAAATGACAATGTTGCCTTGGCACTAGCTAAAATAAAAATAAGTTTATGTAGTTTTTAAATATTTTATTTTATTTATAAGTACAGAAGAAGTTCGCTAAAATGTTAACTGAGATTTAAATATAAAAATACAAAATGAAAGAAAGGTTCAAATAATAACGTAATAATATTAAAATAATGCTACAATAACACTGGTTCAATCTTTAACCTGAGTTAATTAACTGTAATTCCTAATTAGTCCATTAAAGAAAGGAGTGCATAGCAACTCCCTGACTGTGAGTTCTCAACGAGTTTATTAATAAATCTAGTTTATTTATAAATTAAAGCTAAATATAAAAAGAAAAAAACCGGAGTACATAACAATATTAAAATGAAGTCTGAAAAAAATCTAAAAATAAAAGCCAAATTATTAATAGATAGTCATATAGAAACTAGTGCTGTCAAACGATTAATCACATCAAAAAGAAGTTTTTGTTTACATAATATATGAGTGTGTACCGTATATATTTATTATATACTGTATATATAAATACACACACACATGCATGTATATAGTTAAGAAAAATATGTTACATTTATATACTAAATATATTTATATATGATATAATTTATATTAATATAAATATATAAATACATGTAAATATTTTCTAAATATATACTGTATGTGTGTGTCTCTATATATACACAGTACACATATTATTTTATTTTGGATGCGATTAATCGCGATTAATCATGTGACAGCACTAGTAAACACAAACAACACTAAAATAGCACTGGTTCAGTCGGCACCCTGATTTAGGATTTAATGAGGTTAGAGTTGTGGTTTTTTTGGCCACATATTGAGAGTCTCTCCAATCAAACCACACTCCTGCTGATTATTTGATTTTGATTTTAAAGCTCATTAAGATCTCAGCATCATTCCCCAGTAATGCAGTGTATAATCAGACGAGCGCTGACTTTATCGCTCGTCAGTCTAATGAGTGTGAGATTATTGCGTCTGGGGTTATTGATCGCTTTCGCAGCAGAATCCAGCTGAGCTGCACGAGCATCTCCAAGGGAACAGATCTCACACCAGTCGAGCAGAACCAGGGCAAGGAGCTATTTTTGAGGCAGGCCATCCTTTTTATGCAAAGCCACAGATGGCACACACACACACACACACATCTACACCTCGCTCTCAGGTTTCTTTCACCTTCACCCAGTTGTGAGGAGCGCAGGTAACGGAGAATGGAAGGCAGGCCACGGTTCAAGACGTCTGGAGGAGGAAACGCCTCCTCAGACTCAAGGCCTTCAGCGAGATCACGTGACCTGAGGAAACACAGAGGTACGAACTCAACATCACGTGCTTCACAAACACACGTGTGTGTGTACAAACCCAGCTCTGGAGGAGCGCTGAGATCGGGTTGCCCTCCAACAGTAACGTCTTCAAGCACCTTAAAGACAAAGAAAGAACGAAAACCTTCATTTACTGTGATTTACAGGATTGTGATCACTGCAGTCATGACATTTGTGACTCTAAACTATAAAATTCAGCATTAAACTTCAAAAAATGATGTTTTTTCTTAGTATTTTTTTGTCTTGTTTTCCAGGACAACATCCTTAAACATCCTCGTTTTCTAAAGAATTTATCAAAGTTACATCGTCACATTTATTTCTATAGCGCTATATATACACAATACAGATTGTTTCAAAGCATCGGTGATAAAGAGAATAACAATAGTGTTAATGTTGTGAAATGTAACAATTATGAAACAAATTCAGTCTCTACAGAAGACAATAGAGTCATTATTCAGATTAATTCAGTTAGATAATATTACTAAATATTAATTGTCTAATAATGCTAAAGTGTAAAATTGATCATTGAACTGCAAATTTGATGTTAGTTTTTAGTATTTCTGTCTTGTTTTCCAGTAAAAATATCTAAACATCCTTAAATCAAGATGCATTTGCTTGAAAAAAAAAAAAAAAATGATATAATTAAATCTTGTTTTCTAAATAATGTATCAAAATGTAGTGTTTATGCTTAAAACAAGAAAAAAATATCTATCAGTGGGGTCGGAAAAATAAAGAGAAAACAAGATTATTTTTCTGACCCCAACGGCAGATATTTGTTCTTGCTTTAAGAATAAACTCATTTCATTTTGATACTTTTTTTTTTTTTTTTTAGAAAACAAGATTTCATGTCATTTTTTTCTTCTCAAGTAAATTATTTAAAATTAATTTTTAGATATTTGTAGGAATTTCCCTCATGATTTCCTTCATATCTGTGCTACACTGTATTTTTTTTTTTTCAAAGTTGTAAAAAAAATATTTTTTTTTTTCAGAATTAAACGTTTAATTCAGTCTGTTTACCAGCAAATTCTGATTGAAAATAGTTTTTAGTGTAGTTTCTTGTATTTCATTTCCCTCCACACTCTAGTTGAATAATAAAATAATTCACACTCAAATCAATATTTGCCTATCTGGGTGCCGTCAGTATGAGAGACATCTTGAGAAAACAAAAGTGTTAAAGTTTAGAGTGTTTTGGACTGTTTTAAACGCTGCTTGATCTGTGCAGATTTCTCTCCTGATTCAGACCAGAACACTTTTTCACTGGAGGAAGAGTTATTATGGATTATGCACTCATATTTTAGTTAAAAACGTCTTAATGCTGGATTAGTTTCAGCTTTTGTCTTCTCCAGATGTTAACTGATGGACTGGAGTGGTGTGGATTATTGTGATGTTTTTATCAGCTGTTTGGACTCTCATTCTGACGGCACCCATTCACTGCAGAGCATCCATTGCTGAGACACTGATGCAGAGACACATTTCTACAAATCTGATGAAGAAAGAGTGCATTTTCATTCATGTTTGCATGGCTTATTCACTCGCCGGTGTTGTCCGATGGCAGCTGGTAAACCTGCGAGTCGATTGTTCCTCACATCCAACCAGACCAGAGACGACAAACTGCTGAAGAAACACTCAGGAAGACTGCTGATCTCATTCCCCTCCAGATACAAACTCTAGAACAAGCGAGAGTCTGAATCATATGCGCTCAACTCAATATAAGAATGCATTGTGCTATTAATCTACCTTTAGATGTGTCATGTTTAACACAGGTGCTGGGATGCTCTTCAGGGCTCTTCTGCTCGGGTGATGGTTTTTCTTCTTCTTCTTCTTCACAGTGGAGGCTCAGATGGAGCGCACTCATGTTTGATTACTATAACAGCAGCAGAGCATGAATAATACTGTAATAATCACATGTGATTGATCACATCAGCTGCTGAAGGTTATGACTCCAGCACGCTGCCAGGTGGGATGTTGTCAGTCGTTGCTATGGTGACGGCGCTTGAAAGCGAAACCAAAACTACGGCGAGCGGCGGAGGCCAAACATCCGAACGCGTTTGAAAAATACACAGAGAGTATACTCTGACTGAAATGTCTTGTATTCGTTTCATTAAATGACTTTTGTGAATTGATTTGTGAAACGGCGAAGAAGTAAACTAACAATAATTTAAAGAAAAAACGCCCCGAAATTTAATAATATCTTCAATAGGTTTTATTAAGTAGTATTTATTCAGTGGAACGATCGTTCAACACTATAAAAAAGCAATGTGCTTCATGTGGTAAAATATAAATTATTTTAAATTACAAAGGAATTATTTCAGAATTATTTCTACCTGATCGGGACTTTTAATACACTTTTTGTTGTTATGTATGCCACAAAAAAAAAAAAAAAAAAAAAAAAAAAACCCTAATAACGCTTTTTTAGTTTGTGGTATTTTACTATTTTGATCCCTTTTTCTGTAAGATTTACAATGGCTTTGAATTTACTTTGAAGAACACACCTCAGTTGTCAATTTTATAAAGGCTAATGTTGCTTATATAATAGATTAGGCTATATATTAAATATATATGTAATCCAAAATCGCCATAGCCTATATATCGTAAACATCCATCTCAATTTTAACGTAACATCGGCGCGCGCGTTTGTAACTTGAATGTGCGAGACTTCCGGTTTCATTCGCTTCCCGTTATTTTAGCCGTACAAAAATAGTCCCTTACACTGCTTGCAAACTGGTATTTGTTATGATATTGTTTAATTTTATTGTCCTAATTCAGGGTTTGTAGCGCAAGCAGTTCTAGAATTTACTAAGCTTGTTTTCTAGTTATTTACGGATAGCAAGCGGAAGCCTGGCATATTCACAAAATAGCTTATATATTGAGGTAGCTAGGTGGGATAATAATCATAATAATAATAATAATAGAGAGAGAGAGAGAGAGAGAGAGAGAGAGAGAGAAACTATATAATCCCTAACAATGACTAAATAAAGTAAACAGTAAAATTATTTGCTCTATAAATTAGTGCTGTCAAATGATTAACCACGATTAATCGCATCCAAAATAAAAGTTTTTGTTTACATATGTATGTGTGCTGTGTATATTTATGTATATATATATATAAATATACACACATGCATGTATATATTTCAGAAACATATGCTATGTTTATATATTAAATATATTTATCTATAATATAAATTATATGAATATAAATTTAGACATGTAAATACATGTAAATATTTTCAAAATATATACTGTATGTGTGTATTTATATATACATAATAATTATACATAGAACACACACATATATTATGCAAACAATAACTTTTATTTTGTATGCGATTAATCGCGATTAATCGTTTGACAGCACTAATATAAATATGTGACCCTGGAGCACAAAAACAGTCATAAGTAGGCTATATTTGTAGCAATAGCCAAAAATAGCATTGTACAGGTGAAAATGATCCATTTTTCTTTTATGCCAAAAATCATTAGGATATTAAGATCATGTTCCATGAAGATATTTTGTAAATTCCCTTCCCTATTTATATAAAAACTTAAATTTTGATTAGTAGCCTAATATGCACTGCTAAGGACTTCACTTGGACAACTTTAAAGGCGATTTCCTCAATATTTTGGTTTTCAAAAGTTTCCAGATTTTCAAATAGTTGTATCTCAGCCTATCATAAAAAAAAAAATCCATGCATCAATGGAAAGCTTATTTATTCTGCTTTCAGATGATGCATAAATCTCAATGTCAAAAAATTGACACTTATGACTGGTTTTGTGGTCCAGGTTCACATAGCACATATGCGTTCTTTCTTTTATTGACTTTAATGTCGCATAACACACCAAGGTAGACTGATATGAAATATTTAGTTGACTGGTAAAGCCGACGGTCGCGCGTGCGCGTGAGGAGGGAGGGGAGGTTGATATAGTCGCTGCTGCTGGATCAGCTCACAGTCAGTTCCAGCGGAACCAGACACGATTCCAGCTCGCAGATTCCGTCTGTGAGTCTCTAGATCCGTTGTTCCCGGAGCGCAGATCGCGGCAGATCATCGCGGTGGTCAGAGATGCTCGTGTTTTAGAGGCATCCAGCAGCTTCAGTTTCCGTCGCGCTGAAAGGAATGAGAGCAGAGCATCAATGTTTCACTGGGGCAAGTGGAAGAAGAGGATGGGAGCGAACAGTTCATCCAAGAGACCTGTGTTCGACGACAAAGAGGATGGTGAGGATCACACTGCATCACAACATCACACAGCAGTTTACTCCACAGACAGTGCATCTGACTCCTAACATCACTGTGTTTCTGACTTTAAAACAGTGCGTTTACCACATGATGCTACACATTTTAAAAACCTTTTGAACAGAATCCGATCTAATGTATCAGTGCATTTAGAAACACAGATGAGCTTTTGCTGGATGGTGCATGCTTGGGTTTATAAAACTGATGACAACATTATTTTCTAAGGCAGATTTATTCAGAGTTCAGAGTGCAAGTGTATTTATTTCTTTTCTGTTTTCCTCCTCATTTAAGTGCAAATGATGTTTCTAGCTCGTTTTATTAATGGTCTTGGACAGTAAAACATGCATTATCCTTCGTTTTAGTTCACTTTTACTCGCAGCATCAGAAAAGGTAGTATGCTGCAACTTATGCTATAAATACAGAAGAAACTGAAATCATGATTCTGAATATAGCAGATGTCTTAGTTATTAGCAACCAGTTTTCACCCATTTTCAAATATATTTTTGGATACATTTCAAAATAATGGCTAAATATGATAATATAGCCTATTTATGTAAATATACTTTTTGTATATTTTTGAAAATATATTTTAAAAATATAAATACATCTTTTTAAAAGCATGTCCTATTTGAAGAAAAACTTGTTAACGTGTCAACATGAATATAAATTTGCAAGAAAATGCAATGTACCATAAAATATATACTTTATTAAATTATTATAAATCTTTTTTTTAAATCTCTAGTAGGCTATTCCATCCATATTTGCATTCAGCCGAAAAGTAGGCTGCTGTAAGATTGGAAATGTGTTTTCTTGCCCCTGAAATACATTTATTTTGGTATGTGAAGGTTGAAACTAAATATTTGTTCTATTTCAAAAATACATTTCATTGAGCTTCACTGTTTATTTCGGCCAGAAAAAAATGTTTTTTTGTCGTATGGGTGCGCAATGCAAATGTTCCACTTATTGTTTTCTGCCTCTTTAAGGCGTATTACATTTCAAATCCGATTTCAATGTGACTGTAGAGATCAGCTGGAACGCAGACTGTTGGAACAAAACCTGCCAATTAAATCATTTGCTGTTTAATTGGTTAATTAGTGAGGATTATCCAGGGAAATGATACCGCTTTATCAGAACAGGCAGTTGAATGGTGACTGAATATGTATTTGTTGAGTTATGTCACATTTCAAGACGAAACCTGTAGTCTGTAGGTCAGAACGTGTCAGAAAAGCCAGAAATGAGGTCAGTTCGCTGTGGATCTGTCATCATATGATGTGACTGGAGGAGGACGCGTAATGACCCATTTAGATACAGTATGGACTGGACGCTGCTTACTTCTGTTACGTGAAAACCACTGCACTAATGAATGTGAAAGTAATTACAATTATGTGCGGGATAATGAGTTGAGTTCAGGACACGACCGAGCGCTGCATGGGCTGTTCTGTATTTGTCTTCATGGGTTTTATTGATGAACATTACTTAAGTTGCAAGTACAAAGGAGAGAAGTACAGCTAGAATACATGTTAGAAATGTTGGATTCACAAATCTTTTTGCTTGACATCCTTGACATTTGAAGGTATTGTTGGCTGTACTTTCAGACAAGAAAGAAAGAGCTGATGGAAGAAGAAATTCTGTTAAAGGAATAGTTCACACAATGAAAATGTGCTCACCCTCAGTTTATCCAAGATCAGGATGAGTGTGTTTCTTCATCAGATTTGTGGAAATGTGTCACTGCATCAGTGTCTCAGCAATGGATGTGAATGGGTGCCGTCAGATTGGGTTCACTGGAGGAAGAGTTATTATGGATTATGGACTCTTTGGTATTTGAGTTAAAAACATCTTAATGCTGGATTAGTTTCAGTTTTTGTCTTCTCCAGATGTTAACTGATGGACTGGAGTGGTGTGGATTATTGTGATGTTTTTATCAGCTGTTTGGACTCTCATTCTGACGGCACCCATTCACTCCAGAGCATCCATTGCTGAGACACTGATAAAATAACACATTTCTCCAAATTTGATACTCATCTACATCTCAGATGGCCTGAGGGTGAGCACATTTCCAGTTAATTTTCATCTTTGGCTGAACTATTCCTTTCATATATGTCTGTGGTGTTTTGATCAACATGTAAAGTCCAATACACGAGTAGTCAGAACAGACTGAAGGTTTCTTGAGGTCTCCAGGAGGAATTACTGTCAGAGATGTTTTGGATAAGACTAGAGATATCTGATCATCCATTACAGAAAGTCTGATTCTGAACAGACTGAAGGTTTGGCAGATGTAGGACGAGATTTTGAGAGTATGTTTAACTGAAATAAAGCCAGTTTAATCACACAGTTATAATAATATCCACATCATTATCAGAATCCGCAGCGGTTCTCTGGGATAGACGCGAGATCTGATCTGTCTGCTGGTTTGATTCTCTCACCCTTCCACGAGATTCTCACATCGGTAATCGGTGTGCGGCGTTAATGCTGGAGAACGGTTTGTGTTTCATCACTTTTATGGCCGCTTTGATGCTGCTAGAAGAGAAAAAGGGTTATTCCTCATGATCCTTACATGAAAGAGGACACCAGGGAGAGAGAGAAGGAGCGAGAGAAGCTCATGAGGTTTGTCTCAGCTTGAGATCTGTGTTTTGTCAGTTTCTCATGAGCATCTGGGGGAAATATGTGACCCACATTGAGCTGTAGACTCAGGCCTGTTTTTATACATAATGTCCAAAAAGAGCTGCGGAAAAAATTTGAGAATGCAAACAAAAACAGTTTTGTCATTATTTAAGGCCTGTTCACACCAAAAACAATAACTAATGATAAGTATATTAGCATCCACACCAACATATCATTTGTTCTGTTTATTATAAGCACGCTTCAGTTTTGTCGTCTGCTGCTTTAAAGGCTCTATATAATTCAGAAATTCTTATTAGCGACACCGGTGGCCATTATGTGAACTGCAACAAGCTAATTATTTGCTCGCGCTCACACTTGTGTTTTTGTGCTGCACCTTGGTTGGTTTAAGTCTGTCATGGATAAATAAATGTGAGACTAAAACTGCCAGTAGGTGGCAGCAAGTTCCTGTCTCAATGAGCAATTCATTGAATCATTGACTCAGACGATTCCTTCAAAACAGCTGATTCATTTACAAATGAAGCAAGTGACTGTGTTTTTGAAGAAATCCTTGAATCATTCACTCAAATGATTCCTTCAAAACAGCTGATTCATTTACAAATGAAGCAAGGGGCTGTGTTTTTGAATAAATCATTGACTCAAACGATTCCTTCAAAACAGCTGATTCATTTACAAATGAAGCAAGGGACTGTGTTTTTGAATAAATCATTGAATCATTCACTCAAATGATTCCTTCAAAACAGCTGATTCATTTACAAATGAAGCAAGGGACTGTTTTTGAATAATTCATTGAATCATGGACTCAAATGATTTGTTCTAAAAGAGATTTTTAAAACTATGTTATTATTTATCGTCCTTGGTGTGAATGGTTCTTTAGCTATCTAATGCTCTTCAGTATGCTGTATTTTAGATTTTTCAAATGTTAATTTGTTGAAATCCTCATGCAAGTCTTTTGCATATGACAGTTATCTATTAAATTAACAATTAAAGGTTTTCTCTGTTTGCGTTGCACGGAAGAAAGGTTTGGAGCGACATTAGGATGATCACAGAATTTACATTTCTGGCTGAAATGTTCCTTTAATTAAATTGTAAATTGACAAATTGAGATAGATTTAGTGCATGCATGTAAAACAATTATGGAAGACGTATCACAGCCTGACGCTGACCTCGATGAGGAGCCATAGACCGATGCGCTGCAGGGTGAAATGCGTCACATGTTATTGAAGTCAAATATGCATGAGCCGAGAATAAACATTTCACGTGTGCTTCCTGAGACAGTTATTTGTATTTGATAACAATGTGTTTGTGTGTGTGTGTGTGTGTGCATATATCTGCATGTGCGGCCCTTTAATGAAGTAGGTAAAGACTGAGCTGTGAGAAACACTTATCAAGCACACAGAGTCCCAGATCTTCTCTGTCATCTTTGGCTGTTCTTTCAGCTGCTTCAGTCTGACTGCTTTACCACTAATTCTGAGTTGCTCTCTTGGCTGGCATCAATAATTCAGTGTGATTCAGAGTGTGTTCCTCACTGAAGATGCAGTGTGGAGCCTGTAGTCACGAAAGAGAAGACTAAAGCACCAAATGACCATTGGACTTTGCTGAAACCATCACAATACGTCAGTTTGATTTCATGTTGACTTTAGGTTGATGAGTTCGTGATGCTTTGAGGCGCGTGTGATGCTCATGTTGACACTGATTGTCAGGATCTGTGCTGGAGTTATTAACATCAGTGTTATATCTTATTTGCAGGTTGAGATGATTCATTTTGAGCTTATTTTTTCTTCTTTATAGATGTTGCTTATTTGTGTGTGTGTGTGTGTGTGAGAGAGAGAGAGAGAGAGAGAGAGAGAGAGCGACCATTCTGAGATTCTGTTGCAGCAGCCAAATTTAGGGTTATTATAATTAACTACCTATATGCAAATATAATATACTCTACATATATTAAATTTCCATATATGAAATATATTGTTAAATGACATACATTTCATACAAATATATATATATATATATGACATGTCAAGTACATGTATATCCATCCTAAAATCTGTCAATACATGTTGATATTATAGTAAGTAAATATAGTAAAGTAAATCCAAAACATTGACGTGCATTTTTACCAAAAATGCTGATTTTTTGTTTATATAAAACTCATCTGTTTAGCTGTGCATTTGTTGAATGAGCACTGTGCTACGTCTGAACTGACTGCACTCTATTTTATGTATAATCATTTTCTATCCTTAACTGTTTTCAGTTAATTTTAAATAAATTTTTATATCATTTTCCTAGTTTTTATTGCTGTGATAATTATTTTTAATGACTATTTCACTTCCTTTTATGTAAAGCACTTTGAATTACCACTGTGTATGAAATGTGCTATAGAAATAAACTTGCCTTGCCTTGCCTATATGCTATTTAATAAAGTTGCATATAGAAATGAAATATATTGTTGACATAAATGGTTGCTATATATCATATAAAATCATATAAATTATTATTGTTATTATTATTTCAGCTACTTTCCAAGGCAACATTTCTCATTTTAATTTAGTTCAACTTGATGTTCTAAAATAACTAAAACCAAAATAAAAATGAGTAAAAGCTATATCGATATATTAAAAAAACTACTAAAAATGACAAAGGCACATAACAAAATTGCTGAAACTAAAATTAAAACTGAACAAATGTAAATTAAAAAGTAATTGTAAGCATCTCTAAAACTTTAATAGTATCTTAATGATGCTATTAAAAAAAAGAAGAAAAACACTGAATGTGTGTCCGCTGGGGTTTTGTTGGTTCTGGTGTGTTTGTTCCATCAGATTCTCTGTCTCTCTTCATTTATTCTCTGTGTAGTTTTCCTCTGTCTTGTAATTCCATCATTAGGCTTCAGACACACACACACACACACACACACACACACACACACGCACCCCGACCGGCTCTTCCTCTCTGCTTGTTTTTCTCCATTCTCTGCTGTCTCTGTTGACCTTTGACAGTATTCTGCCTCCAGCACACACACACACACACACACACACACACACACACACACACACACACACAGGCAGCTTCATGCAGGTCTTTTCCACACACTGATCATGTCTGTTAAGCTTCAAACCGGACAAAAATGCCATAACAGCAGTCTGTCACACACTGTACAGTATTCACATGACTGCTGTGACTCTCAGATCTCATTCTCCATTCAGGATATTGTTTCTGACAAACACAAGAGCCAATGATCTACGCATCTGAAGAGTCATGTTTCAACACAAACCTGAATGAGATTAAATTCGATCTGTTTTACACATAAATCTATCACATGACTGTAGAAGAAAATGTGGACTACTGTTAATGAATCTTGTATAGTGCATTTATGGTTAACTTCACAAAGATGAGCGTGTAAAACTCACTCTTCTGTTCATTCCTTCAGCTCGCCAGTAGATGTGTGATTTGTTTATTATTTTTAATGAACGCTGTGCTGTTGTCGTGACGTTAATAAATGTGACACAGTGTATTCATATGATAATAATCACTGTGGTTGTGACTGGCATTAGTAGGCGGTCTCTCCACTGGGTTGTGTTGTATTGTAGTGTAATAATGGCAGTGGACTGACTCTGTTGGCTGCGCAGTCATTCATGAAATTACACACAATTTCACTCCAGCTGACACTTTAAAAGCCCCGCCCACTTTGGCCTGTATGCAAATGAGGATCCAGAGCTGGCGTGTGATTGGCTGGATGCAGACGCTGCTCACCTGAGTGAGTTTATTGAATGTAACGAGGCTTCAGTTCTGCAGTTTGATAATCAGCGGTCAGTGAGCGTGTAACTCATGTCATTGCAGTTTGCGTAAACTCAATTAGCTTATCCCGGTTTATTATTTCTGCTCACATAAACACAGTATTAATATTAGAATACTAGTGTGGTGCAAACTGAGCTGTGTGAACTGAATGCGACATACTGTTTTTGAAATATTGAGCTTTAAGCAATTATTTATTATTACTCACTGTATTGCATGTTTATTTCCAAAAGTGCCTTTTGATTATTATTTTAGAAATAAACACGGTTATTGTGCATGTTTAATCTAGACTGTAAAAATGATTTTAAATAAAACAAAGATACAAAAAAATACTATTTTGGATTTTCTACTTCAAAATGTCATGTTTAATTCAGTGTGTTTCTTTGTAATTATTTGTAAAATTTACTAGCAGTTACTGTTTGAAAGAAAATCCTACAACAGTTTGTTTCAGTGTAATCTTAGCAAATCAAGGCTGGTGTTATTTCCCATTCCTGTTTCACTGGAAATGAAAGTTTAAATCAATTGCATTGCATTGTGGGTTACAGCAGCCGTGTTTTATAATGCATATTTGGACAAATGTAGGAGTTCGTCCACATGTTCCATGCATGCAGACTATTTGCTTACTGTGCACATATTATATACACTATATAATGCAGAAATAACAAGAGTAATAGTACTGTATGCTGTTGATAGGAAGGGTTTCTGTGTGTTTGATAGGCATCAGTGACAAAACCTTTGTTTAAGTTCTTACCTGGAAGAAGTATTCATAAATAAATAATGAATATTTTTGTAAAAATCATAAATTAATCATAATATAATCTACATCGCATGAATAATAAATACATATTTTAATAATTTATAATAAAATTATTATTATTATTATTATTATTATTATAACATTTTTATTCTGGTTGGGGATTGAGTTAGTCTGTAACAGTAAGTAGCTTTATATAAAACAACAGTGTCGTCATTTAGACGCTGGATAAGTGTGAGAGTGTGAATGTGAGAGTGACAGTGAGTGTGAGAGTGAGTGTGAGAGTGTGTGTGTGTGAGTGAGAGTGAGAGTGTGTGAGTGAGAGTGTGTGTGTGTGTGAGTGAGAGTGTGTGAGTGTGAGAGTGAGAGTGTGTGTGAGAGTGTGTGTGTGTGTGAGTGTGAGTGAGAGTGTGTGTGTGTGAGAGTGAGTGTGAGTGTGAGTGTGAGAGTGTGTGTGTGTGTGAGTGAGTGAGAGTGTGTGAGTGTGAGTGAGAGTGTGTGTGTGTGTGTGTGAGTGTGAGAGTGAGTGAGTGTGAGTGTGAGTGTGTGTGAGTGAGAGTGAGAGTGTGTGAGTGTGAGTGAGAGTGTGTGTGTGTGAGTGAGAGTGTGTGAGTGTGAGAGTGAGTGTGAGTGTGTGTGTGTGTGTGTGTGTGAGTGTGAGTGAGTGTGTGTGTGAGTGTGAGAGTGAGAGTGAGAGTGAGTGTGAGTGTGAGAGTGTGTGTGTGTGTGTGAGAGTGTGTGTGTGTGTGTGTGTGTGTGAGTGAGAGTGTGAGAGTGAGTGAGTGTGTGAGTGTGAGAGTGAGTGTGAGAGTGAGTGTGAGAGTGTGTGAGTGAGAGTGTGAGTGAGAGTGTGAGTGAGAGTGAGTGAGAGTGAGTGTGTGAGAGTGAGAGTGAGTGTGAGAGTGAGTGTGTGAGTGTGAGAGTGTGTGAGAGTGTGAGTGAGAGTGAGTGAGAGTGAGTGTGTGAGAGTGAGAGTGAGTGTGTTTGTGTGTGTGTGTGTATATCTCACCCATGTCCTGAGTGTGTGTGTGTGTGTGTGTGTGCGCGCGTGTGTGTGCGTATGCGTGTGCGTGTGTGTCTCCCCCGTGTCCTGAGTCGGTGTGTGTGTGTGTGTGTGTGTGTGTGTTTTCTGCTCTGTGGGTGGTATCTGGGCCGTTTCTCCGTGTGTCCCTACTCACCTTCAGCGGATCAGCAGGAGAGCGGGCCGGGATGCAGCTCGTTTAGCGTTCGCTCATTAATTGTTGTATCGCTCGGCTCTCATTAGGCGTCTCTGGCTGATTGAGGGAGCGCTGAATACGTGTAATTACTGTATTTTAATGATGTGCTCTTCAGAGAGGCTGATTGGAGAGCGTCATCGTTCACAGCGGCTGTGAGACTCTCAGTGTCACGCTGCTTTTCTGCTTAATTGTTTTTCAGATGCTTGTGATTGATTTCTGCAGATGAGTGTTAATGTCAGGTTTATGAGGCATTTTTGTGCTGCTGAAATCCTTTACCTCATTTGGTTTTCCTGATCAAAAATGACCGGCCTTTTAAAATTTGTGTGTAAATCTCTCATTATGCTGAGCATTCAAAAACATTTTTGTTACTTGAAATAAAATAAACGTTAAATATTAATTAAATATAAAATTATAAAAATTTAAATAAAATAAAATTTTAATAAAATAAAAAAAATGTATATTAAAAAGTTTTCCAAGGCAACATTTCTGGATTACCAAGAAATGGGTTAACATATATATATATATATATATATATATATTCTACATGCACACACACACACAAAAACTACTACTACAGAAACCACTATGACAAAAACACAACAAAATTACTACAGTTTTAACTAAAATTAAAATTAAGACAAAATATAAAAATAAAAATTTTATATTTATATTGTATATTATATTAAAATATTAATGAAAACTATACTCAGTGATAATAAAATAACAGTGACTCAAAAACTGAGGAGCATGAGCTCAGATTAATGAGGCCTGCTACGATCAATCAATCAGCTTCAAAAAGAAGCACAATCCTGTGCTAACTGACAGAAAACAAGATGATAAAAAATTAATCCAAGATTTGGTGATAATATAGCATAAAAAAGCCTTTTTATCCAATTAACAAGACGAGGGAAAAAACAAAACAAAACAGAACAAAAAGAATCATTTTTTTGGGAAAGTCGTTCTGTGAGCATGCAGTGCCAGTAAGTTTTAGTCCGATGCATTTTCAGGAAAAATAAAATCGTCTCCAGATGACCGGAACACAACATCAGAGTTAAAAGACTCATATTCTACACTTCTAGTGCTTTATTGACTTCTATTCCACTTTATTCTTTGCTCCTAGTGAGCTGCCGTCTAAAGGAGCGCTCCAGTGAATCTGATGTTCATTTGAAATCCAGTTCAGCTTTTTCCATCTATATGTTTGATCTTGAATGAGGAAGCTTTGTGAGTCTGATCTCATTCGCTCTGATGTCATTGATTTTCACTGACAATGATTTGGTGGACAGTGACCGCTGATCTGAGTGAACTTCAGACAAGAAACCCACAGCACAGAGACTTGGCAATAGCGCTGCTTTTCATAATATTTGGCTTTAAAGCATTTCAGTGAGGTTATGAGGATCCTCAGACGATTCGCCCACGGGACACCCACAGTCTGATGCAGATCTGAGAAACACTGAGCTCTGTTTGAGGAGACACTCTGCTTTGTGTCTGAGTGATATCTCTGAAATACTCTTTAATATGCTTTTGGATGGACAGATACGTTTTTCCACTATATTTGTCATTTTCTGCACAAACAGAGACTGTTGTACTGATATTTTAATACCTTTTTTTCCATGCAAGTTTATTATTGTTGTCTAATCTGCACTCAGAAAATCCTTAATTTCTTTGTATTTTTAAAGCTTGCTGAATCCTTTAGTGTTACTGCAAGAATCATTTTATTGCATCGACTGAAACTGAACAGTGGATTTCTATTTCCCAGCGTGCAAATGACCATTTCAGTCTTTCTACTTCAAAATTTCATATTTAATTCAATGTGCTGCATGCCATTTGTAATTATTTGTGAAATTTCTTAATGAAAATTGTACTATCTTTTTCAGCGCATAATCTCCCAATCCAGGATTGATGCAACTGAACTGTGAGATTAAATGCTGAAATGAAGCGTTATTTCATGTGTTTTTAGGAAGACTTGTTAGTGTTGTTACAGTAAAATGTGGAGATCGTGTTTAGATTGAGATAAACATGATGCACTGAATAAAACATGCTGTAGGATTTACTTTGAAACCGTTTTCAAGCCATCTTTATTTTTATAGTGTTTTATACAAAGCAGCTTCAGATAAACAGCAAAACAACAGAATCAATGATGCAAAATTCATCAAATATGAGACAAATCCAGTTTCAGCTGTAAAGCAGGTGTATAGAGGACAATAGAGTTATTATTCAGATCAATTCAGTTCAGCTTGTTTTCTTATCTGATAGTCAGAGCAGTTGAATCAATATTATTATTAAGTATTACAGTAAGTGTTTTTTAAATCCACATCAAACCAATAAAAGGAAGGAGAAAGGACACATGCAGTGTCATTAAGACATTTTTATAGTTTTATTCATATTTTGAATTTTTAATTGCATATATTCTGTTTTCAAGTTAATTTTAAAGGTGTAGTATTTTTATTATGTGGTTTTGTCATTTTTATTATTTTTATAATTTTTTATGTGTCTATATACTGCAGTTTTCTTTAATTTATATTTCAGTTTTAGTTTAAATTTTAGTTTAATTTAGATTATTTATTTAGTTTTAGCTTAGTTATTTTAGTATATCAAGATAAACTAAATGAAAATGAGAAATACTGCCTTGTCAACTAGCTGAAATAAAAAAATGTATATATTATACTTTTTATATAATAATTTTATATAATTTATATTTTATTTCAGTTGATGTTTTTTTTCATGTAACATGTTAAATGTTGCTTTGGCAGAAATTAAATAATTTTATTTTTTAAATATTATTATTTTTTAAAGAATATTTTTTAAGTCTTTTTTTTTAAACTATGGTTTGAGTGTTAGTTGACTGTAATAACTCTGGACGGATGGTGAGAGATTAATAATGCGTCTGTGGTTAACTCTCTTCTCTCTGAGCCCTGAGCAGTGATCACATTAAAACACTGAGTCTCCGTCTGAACAACAGAAGCCGTGTGTATGCTGGATGAATGCAAACATATGAGTGAATGATGTGCTGCTGGTGTGACGGCCGGACGGCTGGAGGTGTGTGTGTGTGTGTGTGTGTGTGTGTGTGTGTGGTCCGTGTGTTTGAGAGCCGACACGCATCCCACTGCTTCAGCAAATCCGCTTTACTGACTAATTCAATCAGCCAGGAGTCTTATGACACACACACACACACACACACACACACACACACTCGTGCAGTATTTCATCTCTGTCTCTCTGTAGGTCTCTTTCTCAGACACTTGAAAAGTCAAGGTGAAAATTGCTGCTGCATAATTATTTTGCTGGCTTGTTAAAGTAATATTTCATCATTTACTCATTCTAAACCACTAAATGAGACGTTTCTCCATGCAGTAACATGTAATGATGCTGTTGAGCTCCAAAAATGACAAAAACACCATAAAAGCCCTACTTTATCCAACCTTATCCACATATATAGACTCACGTAAAGCCTTATACAGCAAATCTCAACTGATTGATTATATCATCCCAAAATGTAACTATATTTTCACACAGCTCTAATCTGATAAATGCAACTATAAGGCATGAATATATTAAGATTTTATAAACTTTAACATGATTTTCTGTTAAAGCTGCTTATATAGATATGTTTGATAACACTTGTGTGCTGTATTTTAAGTGTTGTTTTAAGCTTTTGTGCACTGAATGGGAATATAGACCACAAATAATTTCTATAATGCATGCTCATATGGACTACTTTTATCATAATCCAGAAAGCAAGTGTTTTATTTTACAGTACTTGCATGCATGAACCTAATTTGTCTGCACATGGGATTAAAAGTGATTAAAAGGAATGGTCAAAAGATACAATTTGGTAACAAATGGTAACATTTTACTGCAAGACTTTATATATAAGGCATTATTAAAGGATTTTTAATGCATTAATTATGCATTGTAATGCACCTTATAATGCATCTTATTAATAATTGTAATTACAGCTATAAAGCATTATAATATTTTTTTACTCATAAATGCAATGCATTAAAACACTTGACAAACAACCATTTTCAGATGTAAGAAATGTACAAACACAATGCATTTTACAATAATTTATGAAAATATATAATGCATTGCAATGTAATTTATTATGATGCATTTATAATGCGTTGTACATGAAGGCATAAAGTGTTACCTAATTAACGTTATTAATATCAAGTTAATTTATTAATATATCAGAATATTTTTGTCACTAAGACAGTTAGTTATTTAGCAGGTGTTTTTCTTGCATTAATACGGCGTCAATAAGCATTTTGCACATTTTAGTTTAGATTAATTTTTATATTTTCTTTTTTTGTGTGTATGTGTCATTTTTATTAGTTTTTTTTTTAAATGTCTGTGTAGTTTTCATTTAGTCTACTTTTCCTTTTCTTTTTTTTTTTCAGGTTCATTTTTATTTGATTTTATTGCAAGTAATAAAAATGTTCTTTAAAAAAGATGTTTTTTATGGTTTTAGTTAAGGCTAATAACCCTGATGATCATTCTTGCAGTATATTATGGTTGGTTCTTTACTCACCCGCAGTGCAGCAGTGCAGTGTTTTATTTGTATTGCCGCTCATAATTGTTAATTTGGGAGTCTGGTTTCTGTCCGGCAGATTTGTGGTGAGTCTCGGAGAGAATAACGCTGCACAATAACGACATGGAAGCTAAAATAAACAGGCAGGAAAATCGATGCTCGTGACGCTGCGGCTCTCGTGAAGCGAGTGGATGGAGGCACTTCAAAGACGAGGCCATCTGCTGCCCTTTATCGATCCCAACCCTGATATTTACAGCAGCGCTCCGTTCTAATGCAATCAGACGACAGCCAAGAAAAAGCTGGAGTCCTGTGAATGCATCGTCGCTGTCCTGTGTGTGTCAAGCATTTGATGCAATGCTCTTTTGGACAGCATGCGTGCTAAGAGAGAGTTTCCAGTGTGTTTCGCTTCACTATAACACAGTGAATGATCAGATAATCAGAGCCAAGACAATTAGAGAGCTGTGAAGAGACTCGACACAGGCTTTGGTCTAGAAGTGTTAAATGAGTGGTTAAAGTTAAACATAGACTGAGTGTTTTCCTTAATGGCACACAAATCCAGCGCTCCTTGTGTTCTGGGTGACATTTTAATTCTTAGCACATCTTTATAAATGCAGAGAGAAAATAGGCACGTTTGCAGTGGACTCGCCAGTTCTCATCCATATTCAGTGTTTTGAAAGCGCCCATTAAACTGTATTAGTCCTTCAGCGCACCACCAGAAAACAATGAGAGCTGCACTATTAATGATAGTCATTTGAGTAAACAAAGACTCAGACTTATAGATTTATATCAGAGAAGCCAACAATGGAGATATGAATGTATTGATTTAGTCATTGTTCTGTCTGTATGGAAATGTGCTCACCCTCAGTTCATCTGAGATCAGGATGAGTTTGTTTCTTCATCAGGTTTGGAGAAATGTGTCTCAGCAATGGATGCTCTGCAGTGAATGGGTGCCGTCAGAATGAGAGTCCAAACAGCTGATAAAAACATCACAATAATCCACACCACTCCAGTCCATCAGTTAACATCTGGAGAAGACAAAAGCTGAAACAAATCCAGCATTAAGACGTTTTTAACTAAAATCAGAGTCCATAATCCAGCGTTTACAAGCCAAAACAGTCCAAAACAGCTCTAAACAAATATGTGGCTGGATTTTGATGTGAGAGACAACAGGAGATGCACTTTTTCACTGGAGGAACAGTTATTATGGATTATGGACTCATATTTTAGAGAAACATTTATTATTATTATTATTATTATTATCAATATTTAAACAGTTGATTACATTTTTTCAGGATTCTATGATGAATAGAAAGATGCAAAGATCAGCATTTATCTGAAATAAAAAGCTTTTGTAACATTATACACTATACACACATTCAGTATAATTTAAAAATATAATATATAATATAATATTAATAAATGTTTTTTGAGCAGCAAATCAGAATAGTAAAATGGATTCTGAAGGATCATGCGAATGGAGGAATGATGCTAAAAATTCAGCTTTGAAATCAGAGGAGTAAATTACATTTTAAAATATATATATATATATAAAATATATATATAATTTATAAAATATATAAATATATATATATAAAATATATATATATATATATAAAATATAGTTATTTTAAATAGTAAAAATATTTCAAAATTTTACTGCTTTTGCTGTCCTTTGGATCAAATAAATGCAGGCTTGGTGAGCAGAAGAGACTTCTTTAAAAAAAAAAACATTAAAAATCTTACTGTTCAATAAGTTTTGACTGGTGGTGTACATCTAGGATGGTCTGAGGGGGAGCACATCTTCAGCACATTTATTTTTAGGTGAACTATTCCTTCATTGTAGCTGTGAAATCTGTTGAGTTTGTGGTCGCGCTGCAGATCTCTAGTGTGTGTTTTGCTGTAGTATATGGCGTTGCGTGTGCATAAAGGGCTCTGGATGATCGCTGCCAAGCACTGAATACTGCAGATGTCATGTAATCTGAATGTGCTTGTCTCAGGGGTTTTCTTTGAGACTGAGTGAAGCTATTCTTAACAGAGACGCCTCTCATCTCTGACAGTAATATAGCGGTGGTGTTTTCAGACACACACGTGGTCATGCATGAGCTTTGAGGATCAATAGTGTGTGTTCTTCTGTAATCCTTAAAGAAGATGAAACAGCAGCTTAAGGGCTCGTGGCTTGTGTAGCTCTCACTTCACTGTCTGTGTGAGAGGAAGACATGCATGTTGGGTAATTACTGGAGGTAAAACTAGCTTGATAAGTGAATTAAAGCACATTAACATGGATCCTTACACAGAGTTCTGTAATCTGATTGGATGAGCCTCATTCTCAGCTGTAATACATAAGATATTTGTGCACCTGTGATCAGTTTAATTCTGTTTTTATTCTACAGTAAGGTTAAGGCAATTGTAAACAGCCTATATTTGGCTAATGGACTATATTACTTGGCAAAATCATTGTTTATGATTATTATTACTATTGATAGATGTAATTGTTTTCTTGTGTTTTGTCATATTGATGTTTCTATCGTTGTGATAGTGAAGTGTCCATCAGATTCCAACTACAATTTTCATTTTTCTCCTACTGTTTTGTGAATACTGCAATTTGCAGTGTTATTTTAGTATTTAGATATTATAGTTTTTGTTAATATTATCAATCAGTTTTTATATTTATATTTTGTTTTAATTGTAACGTTTTTGGTCGTTTTTGTTAGTTTTTGTTTTTGTCTTTTTATTTTAACATTTAATTTTATTTAGTTTTAGTTATTTTAATACTTAAAATTAAACTAAACAAATGAGAAATGTTGCTATTGTAATTAGTTGAAATAAGGTTATGCTTTTTATATTTTATTTTATTTAATTTACTTTAAGTAATGAAAAAAGTTTGTGTTTTTTATATATAGTTTTAGGTAGTGTTAACAACCCTGGTCATTTTACAATATTTCTATTTCATTTCTATTGTAGAATTTTAAAACAAAAATCAGTCATAGCCATTTATATTAAGTTTGATATGCAGTTACTTTAGTACTTCAAGTTAAACTAAATAAAAATAAGAAATGTTGCCATGGCAACTGTTACGGTATTGTGGCTGTAGAGACACGCACAACAACAGAGTAACAATAATAGTCCTTTAATTCCAACTTCAAACACATAGGACAGGAGAATCACCAGGAGAGTATGCAGCCACACACACTAAACTTAAATCAATCCACAACAAAGACCAGGGGTCCGTTTCAGAAAGGAGGTTAAGTGAAAACTCTGAGTATGTTAACCCTGAAATGAGGGAAACTCTGGGTTTTCCGTTTCAAAATGGGAGGTTTGTCAAACCCGGGAAAGCAGGGTAAGTCAAGCCCGTTTCTGAAAGAGAGGTAACTTATACTCAGAGTCAGTTACCGCGGTAACTTACGCTGTGAACCTAACCTGGTCGGGAGCAGGTTTTCTTCGGTAAACCCAGAGTTTCTTTCCGTCTCCTCCCCCTTTTTAAAGTGAAAGCGATGTTTTAATACCTCATTCATTCATTCACGCTGCAAAATTGCTTCTCTTACTATTTTTGTCTTATTTCAAGTACAAATGTTTAAAAATTCTTAAGTTAAGATGCATTTTCTATAGATGAAAAATTATCTAGATATTTGTTAAAATATAAAATTGTTCTCCATAGGGTAAGAAAAATAATCTTAATGCAAACGGAAACAATAATAGGCTATTTTTAATTTCTTACCCCATTGCCAGATAATTTGCAAAATAAAATAAAAAAAAATTACTTAAATTATTTTTATTTTTTTCCCCTTCATGGAAACAAGACTAAATACCTTATATTATTTATTTTATTATAATTTTTTTTTACATCGTATTCATGTATATATTTATTTGAGCGGTACCATTTTAAATGGTAGTTTTCTTCAAAACATCGGAGATGCAGAGCACATTATAAGTCCTGTATGCAGATTTTAAGGAAAGTGTGCATCACTCTCACGCTCTTTCTGAGATTTTTTTCCTGGACATAAATCCATCAAAGAGGAGTTTCACAGGACTGTAGGACAGTGGTGTAGAAATCGGTTTAAATGAGGCTAATCTGATAAATGACGTTCACTTGATAACATCTTTCTGTGACCTCTGGAAGTAACCCAATAATCAGAATTTCCTTCAGGATTTCCAGTGTGTTTGGATGCATTGATGACCATCGCTCCTTCTGAAAATGAAACTGATTACTGTACGGAATGGAAGGATGCAGATGGAGCCGAGCCGTAACCACCACCACAGCTGTTAAACAAATTATTCACAATTTTTTCATCATCTTTATTTCCTAATACAAAAGCAAAAGTTATTCTTTTTACTTTTGGATTTTAGAAATCTTCCAATACTCCATCTCCTCTTCATCTGTCAGTGGTGCTGGTGCTCTGCCTTCTTGCTGTCGACAAGTCAGTAGTTAATTTTATTATTCTAATTAATAAATGTAACAGGTTGGATTAGAGAATATTTATGTGAAAAGAGTGTTAGACTATGTGGAAAAAGCTTCAGCGCATTGAAATAGACACTAAATGATATTTAATGTCAAATGTTTGTCAAAAAACTAAAAGTCATTTAGCCCACACCCATGAACCTTTCATGTTTAAAGCTTTACCTTGATTGAAGTGTGTTTTTATACTTCATTTTTAGCTGCTGCCACGTTCTTGTTTCTTTTTTCTGTCTTTTTCCCTTTTTTTTGTGGCCATGGGATACCATTAAAATGAATATTAATTCAATAATTTACAGTTTTCACCTCTGATATTATAACAGTTATTAAGTTATTGACAGTTATTAAGAATTAAAGTTACGCATTGACGGAAGTATGCGCGCTGACGTCTTTTTGGCGGGAGCTGTTGCCATGGTGAATCGTAATATCTGCACTCTATTGATGATGGCTTTTTATAGTCGTGGTGCACGCGCTTAACTCAGAGTCAACCTACTTAGAGTTGAGTAAACTAACACAATTCAGCTGTTCTGTAACCGAAAACTCAGAGTTTCCCATCTCAGAGTAAGTCAACTCAGAGTTCAAGTTTAAACTCAGAGTTGGTTGAACCTCCTTATTGAAACGGGCCCCAGGGGTCCGTTCTTCGTACGTCGCTTATTACATCCGAGATCAAATGACACATCCAAGATGATATCATCGCACTAATCAGGATCTGGCTAATTTGGTTCTTCAAACGCACCTGTTGTTGATGATTAGTATGGCTGGATTGAGTTATCGGAGATAATTGCGCGTTCATGGGTTGGTTTAAAAGGGCAGATGTATCGATACTCGAAACCACGATCAGCAATGCAGTGATTGGCTGGCGGCAAGACGGCAACGTAATGACATCATATCATTAAAAAAAAACAAAACAAAAAAAACACACCTGACAAATTTCTGGACTTTTATAAGCGAACAAAACTACATAAATGTGCGCTGTTTTTAATGTATTTGTAATTTTTTTTACATGATTCCCAATTATTTATATTCACGATTTCTAGTATTTGTACAGGCTATACATTTTTACTTCAATGTTGTAATTAGCAATTCATTTAATTTTATCTTTGAAACAGATTTGCTACGTGACAGCATTAATTAAAATTTCTTAAGGGTCAAGATCATGTTACCTGCATCTCCTGCGCTCCATCAAGCCACTCCCATAATATCTGTCATCACTCAAATTAATATAACGACTCAGATTAACTGCAGAGCATGTGTGTAAGACTCCAATACAGTTATCAATTATTTCATCACTAATAAATCTTTCAATGAGTAAAACTGGCTGTGTCTATAGTATTATAGACTACACAACATTATTATATTATTTTCAAATAGATTTTTAAATTATTATTATTTAAAATTATTGTCCCTGGACCAGTAGGGTACTCTTGTAATAAAGTAGCGGTGGCTGGGGCAGATATTAAGTATCAATTCTGCTTAAAAAGATGCAATCTAATCCTGTTTACATGAAATAAGCCTGCTCCCGAGCAGGTTTAAGCTTACAGACCTGTTGCTATGACAGCAAGTCTAGGATGAGCTTCGAAGAACCAAATGATCCAAGATCAAGCAAAATCGGCAACAATCAAATCCAGCTAACTGAGTTAGCGACGTACGAAGAACAGACCCCAGCCACTGAGGGAATATATACACAGGCAAAACAAAGTAGCAAACGAAATGATTAACAATACACAGGTGAACAGAATGACATAATCAAGACAGCTGAGGAAAACCGGGTCAAAGGAACAAAACAAAGCAGGAGAACTGAAACAGGGAAAAACACAAAAAGTCCATAACTGTAACAGCAACTAGCTGAAATAAAATAAGTTCAAGTTGTTTTTTTCAGTTAATGTAATGAAAATGTTTTTCATCATTTTAGTTTCAGTTAATTATAATAACCGTGGTTATTCTATTTTTTCTATTTCTATTTTCTATTCTATTTTATTCTATAGTGACAATAACCTTGGTCAATTGGCAATAATTCTATTCTATTCTAATGACAATAACCATGGTCAATTGGTAATATTCTATTCTATAACGACAAACCCTGGCCAACTGGCAATATTTCTATTCTGTTCTATTCTAATGACAACAATTAGCAATATTCTGTTGTATTAACAACTAAAATCCTCGTCAATTGGCAATATTTCTGTTCTGTTCTATTCTAGTCTATTCTAGACTAACTGAGACAAAGCACTTGTTTACTGTTGCTCTCTCGTTGGTCTGATTGCTTCTGTTGTTCTCCTCATTTGTAAGTCGCTTTGGATAAAAGCGTCTGCTAAATTATTAAATGTAAATGTATTATAATGACAATAACCCTGGTCAAATGGCAATATTCTATTCTATTCTATTCTATAACGACAAAAAAACCTGGTCAACTGGCAATAATTCTGTCCTGTTCTATTCTATTCTGATCACAATGACTCTAGTCAGCTGGCAATATTCTATTCTATTAACAACAAAAACCCTGGTAAATTGGCAATATTTCTGTTCTGTTCTGTTCTATTGTATTCTATTGTATTGTATTCTATTCTATTCTAATGACAATAACCTTGGTTAATTGGCAATATTCTATTCTATTATATAATGACAAAAAACCCTGATCAATTGGCAATAACCCAAGTCAAATGGCAATATTCTATTCTATTCTATAATGACAAAAAAACCTGGTCAACTGGCAATAATTCTATTCTGTTCCATTCTATTCTGTTCTATTCTGATCACAATAACTCTAGTCAGCTGGCAATATTCTATTCTGTTAACAACAAAAACTCTGGTAAATTGGCAATATTTATGTTCTGTTCTGTTCTATTGTATTCTGTTCTATTCTAATGACAATAACCTTGGTTAATTGGCAATATTCTATTCTATTATATAATGACAAAAAACCCTGATCAACTGGCAATAACCCAAGTCAATTGGCAATATTTCTATTCTGTTCTATTCTATTCTGGTGACAATAACCCTGGTCAAATGGCAATATTTCTATTCTGTTCTATTCTATTCTATTCTGATGGCAATAACCCTGGTCAAATGGCAATATTTCTATTCTGTTCTATTCTATTCTATTCTGATGGCAATAACCCTGGTCAAATGGCAATATTTCTATTCTGTTCTATTCTATTCTATTCTATTCTGATGTCAATAACCCTGGTCAAATGGAAATATTTCTGTTCTGTTCTATTCTGTTCTATTCTATTCTATTCTATTCTGATGTCAATAACCCTGGTCAAATGGAAATATTTCTATTCTATTCTATTCTCTTTCAGAATTTTTTTTTATAAATCAGTCATGGCGGTGTGTATGAAGTTTGTTTGTTGTGTTGGGTGTTGTGAAGTTTTCTTCCATCAGCTTGTGTTGATGGCAGTGTGTGTGTTTGTTGCCCTTGAGCGTCCGGTCCGTCTGTGGTGAAGGTGTTGGTTTCAGACAGACGAGGGCTGCTTTCCTCAGACGGCCGTATTGATTATGAGATTCCTGAAGCACGTGTTTTTTAGCTCCAGGGTCTCTGAGATGTTTCAGGCCAGACATTTTGTCGTCTAACTCTTGTCGTTTGATTTACGGAGGAACATGTTGTGCTGTTCTTTGCTTTTTCATGAACATTTGTTTTATTTTCCTGTCATGAAGTCCTGGTGCGGGCCAAACCAAAGACATTTTCTATAGAAATGCTCTAAGGGGAATAAAAACAGACGTACGATAAGAAATCTCCAGAGAAAATCAGAAAAGATAAGAAGTTCAGTTCCGGCGCAGTTACTGGTCTGTGAAGAACTGCTCGTATCTCACAATATCATCTGCGCTTTCTCAAGTTCTCTTTTAAATTTAATAATGTGTTTGGCAAGAGATGTCAGATCATGTGCTTCAGACGTCTATATTTCTAGCAGTGTGTGTGCAGACGTGTGAATGTGCAGCAGCTTTCCTCTGAATCATGGCATGAGAAGCTGGATTTTGGCAGTGAATCTGGAGATGTTGTTCATCTTGAAATATTGCTAACCCACCAACATTTCGCTTTGCATCATTGCAGGTCTTTAACTTGCTCGGCTGGGCTTTAAAATATGTTTAATATTTAGTAATATTATCAGTTTACCTGCACTAATACTATCAGATGAGAACAAAACATGAAGTGAATTGATCTGAATAATGACACTCACTTTACAACATTGACATGGTTATTAAACTGAACTGAATCAAAATTCATTTAAACTGAACAAAAATGGAAAATGTTGCCTTTGCAACTAGTTGAAATAAGTTTAAGCTTTTTTGCATTTTATTATTTTCAATTAATGTTTTTTTTTTATGAAAATGTTTTAGTTAATGATGATAACTGACCATTTGGCAATATTTCTATTCTATTCTATTCTATTCTATTCTATTCTATTCTATTCTATTCTATATTTTAGAATTATTTGGGGATTTTTAATAAAAATCAGACATGTTTTTGTGTTAAGCTGGTTGTTTAGTTATTTTAGTACTTCAAATTAAACTAAATGAAAATTAAAAATGTTGGCATGGCAACTAGCTAAAATTTAATAAGTTTATACTTTTAAATATATGTTTATAACTTATTAAATTAATAGTTATTTTATTTCAAGTAATGATTGTTTTTGGTTTTAGTTTTAGTAAATGATAATGACTATTCTCATTTGACAATATTTCTATTCTATTCTATTCTATTCTATTCTATTCTATTCTATGCTATTCTGTTCTGTTCTGTTCTATTCTATATTGTTTGTGGATTTTTAATAAAAAACAGTCATGGTTTTATTTAGTACTTCAGCTTAAACTAAACGAAAATAAGAAATGTTGCCATATTTATTTTTTTATATTTTTATATTTTATTTCAGTTAATGTTATTTTATTTCAAGCAATAAAAATGTTTTTTCCCCCATTGTTTAACTTTGCAACATTGGCACTGTTACTAAACTGAATTAAAACTAATTTGAACAGAATTGATCTGAATAATTCTTAAGAGCTGCTTTTCAACTGGAATTGAATTTGTTTCATAATTCAAATGATGATATAAAATATAAATTCTAAAAAATAAATTAAAATGAAAGTAACAAATTGTACAATATCAGCACTGTTATTTGCGGTTTATTTCTGTGAAGCTGCTTTGAATCGATCTGTATGGTATGAAGCGCTGTAGAAATAAATGTGAGTTGGTTTGTCAGAGTTTGTGTGTCGGCTGCACTGTAGAGCGTTTTGAAGTCCTACTGTATACTGAAATGCTCTGCATTACTGCATGTAGAAGGTCTGTTTCTCACGCAAGCCTCACATTATCCACATGATCTCTCAGCACATTTCACACTACCCATCATGCTCAGCGCAGCTCTGTTTGTGCCCGCCAGCCGTTCGTGCCCTTGATTGTGATTAATAAGGAAAAGCTTATGAAAACTGCATAATCTCTTCTTGCATAATTAATGGCAAACCATGACAGCATCTCCAAACAATAAGTCCTGTATTCAGAGAGAGTTGAGTGAGTTTTGAAACGCTCCGAGAGCATGGAGATATTTGATGATTTGAGATGATCTGAGTAACGTTACTGTATGTTATGGCTGTATATGGAGTGTGATGATGCTTCATGTGTGAATCGCTAGAGATTCTGCTGTAATGTTTATATCCACTGGGCTGTCAGTGGGAATGACTGGTTTGCATATGAGAGCCAGGAAAAATCAATCAAGGAGAAATTGTGCATTTATCAGCTGTTTAACAATCAGAATCTAGAGATTAAACTCAACTATTTTATGAGTTTTGACTTTATTTGTTTCATGCATTGTTAATTTAGTATGTACTGTACTTAAGAATAGTTTTAGTTTTTATTTTTATTGTAATTTTAGTTTGTTTTAGTGATTTTATTGTGTTTTTGTCATTTATCTTTTTTTTAAATAAATGTCTATAGTTTTTATTTAATTTTTTATTTCAGTTTTAGTTATTTTTATTACAAGTTAAACTAAATGAGAAAATGAGAATTATTGTCTTGACAGCTAGCTGAAATAAAGTAAAAGTAGTATTTTATATTTTCATTTATTTCAGTTTACTTTTATTTTATTTCATATAATATGTTTTAATTTCATATAATAGGTATTTCAGTTTTTTCTTTACATTTATGCTTTTAGCATACACTTTTTATCCAAAGTCGCTTATAATAGAAGAACAAAAGTAATTAATTAATTAATTAAATATACACGGTCAGGTTGAGTAGAAAGCATGATTAGAAAACAAGTTATTTTTTTATAATTTATTTTTATTTTTATTATTATTAATTATTATTTATTTATCCCTATCTATCAGTTATGAGCATACAGCTATTAAATATAATTCCCCTGTGACTAAACCTTTGGTCAAGCTGTCCACCACAGTTAGGAAGGTTTTGTTGAAATGTGTGTTTTCCTGCTGTCTAATGTGCTGTGTACACACACACACACACACACACACACACACACACACACATACACACACTTTCACTCCTCATTCACTCACTCTCACTCACTCATTAATATTATTATTATTATCCTTATTAATAATAATAATAATAATAATAATAATATAATTACTTCATACCCGATTAATACATAATAATATTTCACCATTACATTACTTATTACAATAATAATAATATATTAATATATTATTATATTAATAATATTAATATTATTAATATTACACTATACCATTACTTATTACAATCCGAATTTTATTAATAATATTATTATATTATATATTATTATTATTATATTATATTATTATTAATTACTAATTAATTTCACTAATATTCATTTCTCATTAATAATATATTATTAATAATTATTAAATATATATATACTATTACATATATATTAACACACACTCAATTTCACTCACATTTTCACTACTCATTATTATTATACATAATAATAATACTATTTCATAATACTTCACACTCACTCACTTCACTACACACTCACTCAATTCCCCACTACCTCCACCATCACTACCCCCCGCCCACACAATAATAATATTATTAATAATATTATATAATATATAATAATTACATTTACTACTAATATTCACTATTATCTTATATTAATAATTTTATTATTATTAATAATATATTATTAATACAAATTATATTAATATTATTATTATTATTATATTATTATTTTATTATTATATCTATATAATAATAATATATAATATATACCCTTCACCATTATTACATTATTAAATACTTCTCTCTCTCCTCACTCAGCCATTAATAATATTACATATATTAATATTAATATTATTTAATATACATTAATATACCCTTCTCTCTCTCTCTCTCTCATTATATATACTAATAATAATTATTACTACTTACTCACTTAATATTACCCTCTACTCATTAATAAAAATATTAATATTTATAATATTACATTAATACTTAATAATAATAATTTCTTCTCTCTCTCTCTCTCTCTTCACACACACATACTATTATTATTATTATTATTATTACTACTACCCTCTCTCTCTCACACACACACATTATTATGCCACACCCTAATACTACTACACACACACACACACTCTCTCTCTCTCTCACACACACACACACACACACACATACACACACACACACACACACATACGCACACACACACACACGGCGGTCAGATCACGTGAGCTCCATTATGGAGCTGCTGGACGAGACTCATCCTGTTCTTAATGATCTTCATGTATCTGTTGACCATCTAAAGGTTCTTTAATGATCCTTACAGGGACCTTTAACCCAGCCTCATCTATCAAACACACGGACGCTCGATGATCCCAGTGTGCACTGCAGCGAAACCAGCTCTAACTGAGCTTCTTTAATTGGAGCTTCTTCTCTGGACAGCAGAGGACTCATCAATATTTTGATACTCTTTATTTGCGTAATGAATGACAAATGAGAGAAGACGTTTGAAAGTTTTGTTTTCTACAATGGTTTGTATAAATCTCCACCTCATCCAGCACTCGTTCAGTTTTCTGTTTTCTAAAAGATCCTATTCCTGTTTCAGTGTGAGAAACCGCTGCGAACGATTCAGTGTGTGAGTGAACTGTCTGAATGAATCAAACTGAATCGCAAACAAATTCAGAACTCTTTGTGAATCTTGCATGTGTCATTAGTTCTAATTCTAACCAGCAGATAGAAAACACACGATTGCATGAGTATTATCCCAAGAGTATGATTCCCATATTAATAGCTGGTCATCTCCATTTACATATAAGGTTTCATCAGTAATATTTCATTACTATTTCTGTTTTTCTGTGTGCTGGTGCAGGTCTGCTGTTGTGTTAATGTGAAGCTGTCAGTGAGGAGAGAAGCTCAGGAGATGGAAGAATTAAGATGCTTTAATTTTTTTTAAAAGGAGTCTCTTCTGCTCACCAAGGCTGCATTTATTTGATCAAAAATACAGTAAAATTCTGAAATATTATTACAATGTAAAATAACTGTTTTCCATGTGAATATCTGTTAAACTGTAATTTATTTCTGTGATCTGCAGCTGTATTTTCAGCATCATTACTCCAGTCTTCAGCGTCACATGATCTTCAGAAATCATTCTAATATGCTGATTTGCTGCTCAAGAAACATTTCTGATTGTTATCAATGTTGAAAACAGTCGTGCTGCACAATATTTTTGTGTAAACCGTGATGCATTTTATTTTTCAGGATTCACAGATGAATATGCATGCATGCAATAATGCATCCTTGATGAATAAATCAATAATTTATTTTTTTGATTGGTAGTGTGTTGCAGGTTCCACAAAAATATTGTGCAGCAATAATTAAATAAATTACAGTTTAACAGATATTCACATAGAAAATGGTTATTTTAAATTATAAAAACATTTCACAATTTTTACTGTATTTTTGATTAAATAAATGCAGCCTTGGTGAGCAGAAGAGACATATTTGTTTAGAAACTCCTCACTGTTCCCAAACTTGTGACTGGTATTATAGCCTCCAGAGCTGGTCTCATCTGTGGCTCTGTGTGTATCATTAGCTGGAGTGCTGTGTGGCACAAGATGGACCTCAGACAGGAAGAGACACTAATGACTTCCTCTGTGTGGGTTTTCTGCCCACGAGCGCCAAACCGCTGTCAGTCATCTCGGAAAAACCTTCAGCGAGATGCTTCATAATGAAACCAATAAATACAGATGGATATAGTCAACAGGAGACTAAAATTAGTAATGCATTTTGTGTATTATTCACAATACATCATTCCAAAGCAGCGTCACAAAAAATCATGTTGTTAATTTTTATAATATCTTTATAGTTGCATTTATCAGATTAGAGCTGGATGATAATAGAGTTATGTTTTGCAGCAATACAAACATTCAAGCAGTTGAGATAACATGAGTGCATGTGCAGTAAAGCCAGATGAATTATAAATCCATCTTGCATATCTCTGGCTGATAATACAGTAGGTTTTCTGAGCACAGAGGCGGTTGTAGCATCAGTATTCATGAGGGCTGATGGTCTTATTGTTGCTCTGTCATCCATTAGCGCTCCATTGGAAATCACTCGCTCCTTCTTCTTCATGTTGGCTGAGAGCCAGATTTCTGCCGCTGACTCAGACTCGTCTGCTGATGTGTTCACCATAAAACACCTGCGAAGCCTTCAGCTTTCTGTGTTCAGCTCTCCTGCTTTCTCCGTGACGCTTTGTGTCAGTTATGAGAGAACCGTGAGCAAAGATTCGATCTATGAATGCAATTATGCGATTATTCTACTCACTATAAAATCAAATTTAAAAGTGTGGAAGCGTTAAAAAAATTACTACAACAGACCACGATTAACCCCAAAACATTTACACGTGTTAAATATCACTGTACTAATATATGTGTCCCTGCAGCACAAAAGCACTCTTAAGTCGCTGGGGTATATTTGTAGCAATAGCCAAAAATACATTGTATGGGTCAAAATTATCCATTTTTCTTTTATGCCAAAAATCATTAGGATATTAAGATCATGTTCCATGAAGATATTTAGTAAATTTCCTACCGTAAATATATTTAGAACTAATTTTGATTACAATATGCATTGCTAAGAACTTCATTTCTCTTGAACAACTTTAAAGGAGATTTTCTCAATATTTAGATTTTTTTGCACCCTCAGATTCCAGATAAATATTGTCCTATCCAACAAACCATACATCAATGAAAAGATTTATTTATTCAGTTTTCAGATGATGCATAACCACCCTCACAAAATTGACCTTATGACTGGTTTTGCTGCTCAGGGCTGTGATAGTCTATAACAGTGTCTTAATCAAAACTGTTGCTTCATTTGAAAGTTGAGTGATAATATTTCAATGACAGATAACACATATCGTAATGACCTGCTTCAGTAAACAATGCAGTGACATTTTAAAGCATCTGTGAAAACAAACCTGGAAAGAGAGGATGAGGATTCAGTGAATTATTCAAGAGATTTATCATTAATTAAATCACAAATGCACGTCTTTTTTCATTTTACAGCAAAATACAAAAGAAGAATGAAATCTATAGTCTGAGGGTTTTTACTGAGGGGTTTGTTCACTTAACATTCGCCTGGTTTTATACCAAATTTACTCATCAAACATGCTGTGAATGTGTTTGTTTTCTGTCTGTTGACAGGATTTTCTAATTTATGGAGTGATAAAAAGAGAAATCAAAAATCCCCTCTGGAAAAAACCTTTAACTCTAATATAGCAACAAAATCAAACCAGAATTATGAATCTGACTTTATACAATGCTATTATAGTTTGGGTTAATATTTTGAATTAGAGTTGTATTTAATTTGATATAATTTAATTTAATTTTATTTTATTTTATTTATTTTCTACTTTCATATTAATTTTAGATAAAGTTTTAATAATTTTGTTGTGTGTTTTTTTTTTAAAATTAGTTTAGGTTGTTTTTTTTTGTTGTTGTTTTGTTTTTTTTAAAAGTTGAGCCAACTTAAAAGTTTAAGGCAACCAGCTTCAGCAGATTTCTGAGTTTTCTCAACTTTTTGTTGTATAAACTTAAAACAAGAAGTTCAGAAAACTCAAAAATCTGCTGAAGCTGGTTGTCAAACTTTTTAAATTTGCTCAACTTTTTATTTATTTATTTATTTATTTTACAGTGCTGTAAAAAAACAAAAGTTGAGAGAACTTAAACATTCAAGACAACCAGCTTCAGCAGATTTTTGAGTTTTCTGAACTTCTTGTTTTAAGTTTATACAACAAAAAGTTGAGAAAACTCAGAAATTTCTTTAAAAAATAAGTTGAGAAAACTCAAAAATCTTCTGAAGCTGGTTGCCTTAAACTTTTAAGTTTGCCCAACTCTTTTTTTTTTTTTTTTTTTTTACAGTGATAGTTTTTAGTCATTTTTATTTCAGTTCTAATTTAAGTTATTATACTACATATAGTTAAACTAAATGAAAATGAGAAATAATTAGGAGGAAAAGCTTCAGCTCTTCCACTGCTATTCTTGTTAAATTAAAATAGCAATCGTTATGTTATTCTCCTAACATCAGAAAACACAACATGAAGGAAACTACAGCTCATTCGGTCAAACTGATGAATAAAGATTATTTGTAGCACAGCCTCATGATTTGAAATGTTGTTTTTTTTTGAGTGAACTTCTCAAAAGAGCCTCCTATAATTAAACACATATAGAGTCTCGTTAGGAGAAAAGTGGATAATGTGTTTATAGGAGACAGAAGAGGCGGTTGTGTTTAATATCACAGGTGCATGATGTTTAAGTCTCTATAACATTAGAATCAGAGCTCTCAGAGGAACGGGTTTGTCTGGCTTTATTGCATTCTGGGAACACAAGAAAACAGACTCCGCTCCAGCAAACAAATGGCTAAGCGTTAGTCATCTCGTTTGGCCGTCAGAATAACTGCTGTTTTTATCCGCTCTTTCTTTAAGTGTATTAAAGCCAGTTCATGAATGTAAAGCACTGCGATGCCAAGAACTGCTGTAGAGCAGAAATATTTCCCCTCACTAATTCAACAGAAGCAGTGCACTACTAAGGGAACATCAACCTGATGAATGACTGATTCTGAACAGCACCATTCAAATTGTGTGTAACTTTTGATTTGCTATTTTATTGACTGAATTATACAAGTTTTCTGATTCTTGAGATCATGCACTGCTCAATTTTGAGATTTTGGTGTATTCTGCTTCTATATCATGTCTCTTCTCTCAGACTAGTGGAAAGAAAACATCCAAATACATATTTAAGGGTCTATTTTATTGATCTATTTTTGTGTGTAGATTATGATCTTTAAAGAGTTTTTTTCTCTTACTTTCAGCAAGCTTTACAGTTTTATTCCTCTCTATATTCTGAAGGTTTGCTGATGTTTCATTCACACTGATTTATACAACGTTTCACTCCTGAAAACATTGGAGTAAACATGGAAATGTGTTTGTTTTCTGTCTGTTGATGTATTTTCTGATTTATGGAGTGATATAAAGAGAAATAAAAAAGAAAGAAAGAAAGAAAAGAAAACCTTTAACTCTAATATGACAATAAAATCAAAGAATTATGAACTTTCTGATCCAGCAATCAGATTTATGTTCTGGAAATATATGTAAATTAGTGCATATTTAATTAGATACTGTCTAATTTTCATATATAAACATAACATTAAAAACTTGTATAATAATATATAATATAATGCAATATAAGATAATTGTCTTAATGTAGTATTGTTGTCATTGAGATACTGTTATAGTTTTGTTAATATTTAGATTTACTTTTTATTTACATATTTTCTGCTTTCATGTAAATTTTTGTTAAAGTTTTATTCATTTTGTTTTGTGTTTTTGTCATTTTTAGTAGTTTTTAAAAATATATATGTAGATTGTTTTTATTAATTTTTATTTCAATTTTGGTTTCAGTTATTTTAGTGCATCAGGTTAAACTAAAATAAAATGAAAATGTCGCTGAAATAAGTTTTTGTATTTTATTTCAGTAAACATTTATTTGATTTCAAGTAAAATTAGTTGCTGTAATGAATTCAGTAATTTTATGGATTTGGCAGCACTGTTGGATAAGAACAAGACTTGAGTTGAATTGATCTGAATAATGACTCTTCTGTAGAATTGTCTTCTGTAGAGCGGCTTTACAGCTGAAACTGAAATCACTGATGAATTGCACAACATTAATTCCTGTTTATTACAGTGAAGCTGCTTTGAAACGATGTGTATTGTATGAAGCGCTGTAGAAATAAATGGGCTTGACTCGTATGGAGTCATGCAGCAGAGTCTGTTCAGTCTGTTCGCGTGAGGAGCTCGAGAAGCGTCTGCAGAAAGAGATTCTTAAGAGATGCTGGAAGTCTTTAGAGCGCCTCGACTCTCACATCTGCAGAAGTGACTCGAGGCGACCCGCGTCCTCTCATGTGTGTGTGTGTGTGTATGTGTGAGAGAGAGTGAGAGACTGTGTGTGTGTGTGTGTGTGTGTGTGTGAGAGAGAGTGAGAGACTGTGTGTGTGTGTGTGTGTGTGTGTGAGAGAGT
>JAFVLL020028295.1:0-13310 GCA_021397915.2 Tor tambroides
TTTGGAAATGATGATATTTCACACGAGACACTGTATATCTGCACAGTGTGTGTGTTGATGGTAAATTTGAGGCCAGCATGCTGAGATATCTCAAGCCGATCACCTGTGCCTCCTGCTAAAGACAAGCTACACTGCCATCTGATGGAGTTAGCGCTGCTGCTAACTGAAAGCCAGTGCTACATATACTTAAAGCGTGTTTATGTGAAGCAGGCATCAGAAAGAAGGCGGTTAGAACAAAGCCCAAAAAAGGAAACACGCAAATTGATTTAGAGAAGCCGCTGCCTTCCTTGCTAGTGCGTAACATAATGCAACATACTGTTAGACAGCATAATCAGAATAGTCAAACACACCCCACTCTCAAATCTCTCTGCCAACAACCACATTGACGTGGGAGTCTGTGTTAACGAAACAAGGTAATGAGCTGTGCCAGTGCAAATGCTACGCTGTGTTGTCCTGGACTTCAACCTTGCGGTTACGGACGCTGCCAAACATGAAAGGCAATCATGCTTGTTACATGTAGTTAGATCTAATACAGCAGCCTGGCCAGATACATCTTGGGTTGTGATATTCAGTTAAAACGCCAAAAACATTATGATTAGCTTGACTTGAAATTGAGTATCTGCCAACGTGGGCCACATGAACGGATAATGTGGTATTGTGACGCAACCAAGGAGAACGTTAGCATCATTCACGCCCGTGTTCTGACTGCGTCACACATGACGACGCAAGGAGTGATTAATAGTAACCAGAAAGAAATAAAGTGCACACACTGACTCACTCACAGTTACACGTTTGCTGAACATTATCTGTGATTATCTCTTGTTGTGCTTCATTCAGCCACACAGTCACACAAAAGTGAAAGTACAGCTTGTTCAGTTCTCCAAGTACAGGATGATTAAGATACAGAGAGTAAGTGACTTTAAAAGGGCTGCTTGCACAGTGGTTTGTCTTCTGTATTTGTATGGGTGTTAATGCATAGCCACATGAGAGTGTAAACCGAGGCATTAAAGGGAGAATTCACCCCCCAAATAAGTAATTATTTGCTCAGAAAAAAAAAACAGAAACAAAACAAAACCAATATATTATAAAGCATGTTTCAACTAAAAGATAATTGAACTCTATTGGCATAAAATGTGGTTGTACATTTACTTATATTTACATAAACACTAAAATATTAGTGTATTGAAGGCATCTACGATGCAAAAAAAAATTATGAATAAACAATTGTAGAGATGTACAAATCTCTAAAAACATTTTAGGAATGTTTAGGAATCTTTTTTCCCCCCTTTTTGATATGATTTCAAAGGATTACAAACTTTTAAACAACACAAATTTTGGTCACACTTTATATTAGTTGGCCTTAACTACTAAGTACATACATAAAAACTAAATACAATGTACTTATTGTGTTCATATTGTATTGCAAAACACTTTTGCTGCTATTGAGGTGGGATACGGGTAAGATTAGGGACAGGTTTGGTGGTATGGGTAGGTTTAAGGGTGGGTTAAGGTGTATTATAAATGTAATTACATTGAGGTATTTTTAAATGTACAATGTAAAAACAATGTAGCTAAGATCACCTAATATAAAGTGGGACCCATTTTTTTTTTTTTTTTTACATATTAAAATCTTGTATTTTATCAATTTCAATTTATCAAATCAATTTCTGTAATTGTTTAACCATTACTTATCATATAATAATTACGTTGTGGAAAAATGCTCCTACAGCTGTAAATGTATAATTATGTAATACAGGGTTTTAAAGGGATAGTTCACCCAAAAATGAAATGATTCTGTGATTAATCACACAAAAATAACGACTTTATTCAACAATTTGTCTCCTCCACATGTTGCAGCGCATGCATCAGCAGCACCACACGCATATATTGTTTACGTTCAGATCAAAGCACGCCCATGCGTTGTGATACTGTCCAAAATGGCGCCAGGGTGATGCAGAGGAGACAAATTGTTGAATAAAGTCATTATTTTTGTTTGCTTCGCACACAAAAAGTATTCTCGTAGCTTCGTAAAATTACGGTTGAACCACTGATGTCACATGGATTATTTTAACGATGTCCTTACTACGTTTCTGTGCCTTGATCGTGGTAGTACCCTTGCTGTCTATGGGAGGGTCAGAGAGCTCTCGGATTTCATCAAAAAAAATTTAATTTGGGTTCCAAAGATAAACATAGGTCTTACAGGTTTGGAACAATATGAGGCTGAGTAATTAATGACAGAATTTTAATTTTTGGGTGAACTATCCCTTTTAAATGCTGTCAGAACATCCATATTGTACATTTTAGCATCTATTCATATGTTCAAAAAAAACTACATAAACAATGAGACCAAACTTGTAATGATAACATAATTTCCTTTGTGTGTGTGTGTGTGTGTGTGTGTGTGTGTGTGTGTGTGTGTGTGTGTGTGTGTGTGAACTATCCCTTTAAAATTTATAGCTGAACATTTAAAGAAAAACATCTCCGATCTCTGTATTTTGCACTCTGCCATCCATACACTGCAGAGCAAAGGACAGAAATATGTTTTATAAAAGCACTGACAAATGCAGTGCCTCTTCCCAAAGTTGGTCTTGCTCCTGACCCTACAGGAGCCGGATGAAACTGTGTATGTGGTGGAGGGATGATGAGTTACACAAGAGGTATTAAACAAGATTACACTGAAAGGATGTGTCGACGCTCTGTAGGGGGAGGAGGAGGTGAAGATGGCATTTTACTTCTATAAATCACAGTTAACAAGAAAGAGTAGCAAATCTCCAGTACATACTGTCTATATTAGTAGATGCAATTTTGCAGTGGAAGAGTTAGCATTTATTCCACACTGACATAATTATCGTGACATACAGTAGTTGTGTTTTCATCAGGCTGATGGAAGAAAAAAAAAAAAAGTCTCAAACTCAAAACTCTGTTTCCCCTTCCAGAGAATGGCAGCTGAATACATTACTGACAGTTTACATTTCCAAATGTGTCTCGGAGACACCCGTAAGTGGTTATCAAGCCAGTCTGGTAAGCAAGGACACTTGTGCTTAAGAGCAGCTAGAGAAATCACTGAACACTGGATGTAAAACATAATTGCATACCATTTTATCGTGACCTTGCTAAAGTCCTTGGCTCTCTGCACCTGTATATCATTTTCTGTTCTTATTCTCGACATAATGCCTTATTGTTTAAGGGAACGTTGCTAATGTTGTGTGAGAGAATAGAGTCCATACTGAAGCTGAAAAGCCACGTCATATGGCCAGTTGTCTGCGCTCTTCTGCCACTTGGTCCAGAGATAATGAGCCAATGGTCAATGTCCCTACTCATTCACATGTCCTCTCTTAGCGCTGACATTTCTTCATTTCACAACTATCTATCTGGAGGATGATGTGTTGTCCATCATTTGATTTAGCAATTTATTTATTCTCGTTCGCTGTGACCACACATAAGCAGGACTTGCAGGATAGCTTTCAATATGTTTTGTAAAAGAAACAACAATTTGGCAGTTTGGAGAACTTATAAGCACATCATTATTCTTTAGTAAATAGGGAGCAGAGGCAGGGTGAATGCTTCTTCTTTCACAGTCAGCCACGCATGGCGGAGGTAATCACACTTTCATTTCCAGCCCTAACAGTGTGCCATGCTTTAATGATTTTAATCAAACTCATTCACTCACTCTTTCAATAAACAAATATGAAGAGTCTGTTTTGATTTGCTTTCTTTTTACCTCCCGAGAAGCCGAGGGAACATTAGAGCCGTGTTAGGAATTATCAAATATGTGCGTGTTTGTATGTGCACGGAATGCTTGATAACACTATAATATAAACCAATCAGTCAGCTTCCACCGGTGGTTTGTCTTTTATTTTCAAGTTTCATTATGACAGTCGATTTGCGTTCTTTTCATGTACTGTATGATTATCTAGCCCTTCAAATTGGCATATGTGACCTATGGACCACAGAGACCAAATTAATTCACAATGCCCTTTTGAAGTTGGGATTCTGCATCATCTGAAAGCTGAATAAATAATCTTTACATTAGTCACCATGGAACATTCAGGATAGGACAATATTTAGTCCGAGATACAACTATTTGAATATCTGGAATCTGAAGATTGCAAAAAAAATCAAAATATTAGAGAAAATGCAGCCTTTAAAGTTGTCCAAATGAAGTTCTTAGCAATGCATATTACTAATCAAAAATGAAGTTTTGAATATGTTTATAGTAGAAATTTATAAAATATCTTCATAGAACATGATCTTTACTTAATATCTTAATGATTTTTGGCATAAAAGAAAAATCAATAATTTTGACCCATACAATGTATTGTTGGCTATTGCTACAAATATACCTCAGCGACTTAAGACTGTTTTTGTGGTCCAGGGTCACATATATTATATTGCAACACATTTCTGAAATAATTCACGCTGCCCTTTTCTATACACTAACACATTTTTCTGCAAAATGGACAGAAAAATTTCCACAAAAGTACCGTACTTTAGTATAAACATTGAATGAGATAAGAGCTGAAATGGATGAAAAGATTTTCAATTAAAATTTAGTCCGCTTCTAATCTTCATACTGTTTCAGAAGACTTCATTAAACACACACACGGAACACTTTTATGAAACACCATTTTTAGAGTTTGACGGAACATTGTATGAAAAGAGCAGATTCAGCATTCTGCTTAACTGTTTGGAATGATATGAGAGTGAGTAAATAATGACAGAAAATGACTTTTTGGGTGAACTATTCCTTTAAACTGGGCAATTATAATTACTAAGTTCAATGCAACGCAACATAAAAGTAAAAAAAGAAAAAAAAAAATTACCTTATATATAAAGTACCACTTTTGAGAAGACCCCAAATAAAGGTTTTGTTAGATTTAATTAACTTTTGGGGACATTTTTCAAAGTATAGCTAGGTTACAACCCCCTTCCTCTTATATAAGTCTTTGTAACCTATATCCCTTATTATTGTAAACTCTTTCTTCTCATGTCTATAATTTATTTGTTGAGTTCTACAGATTGTTTAAAACTTTTTTTTTTTTTTTTTTACATAGAAAGAAGAGAGAGACAAAGAGGTACTTTCTGAATATTGCCTTCCAGCACCACGTGAGCTTCTATCTGAAGCCTATCTGGTCTTTACTGGCCCTGGAGACCATCATCTTTCCTCAGGGCTTCTTCTCAATCTAAACCTGGACTCACTCAACCTCAGATGAATGAGAGATCTACAATATTTTGTTATTATTAATAATATGTATAATGTTTTATTGTGTTATGGTTTTTTACTGATTAAATATAAATACATAATATTTCACAATATTTCACCTGTCATCATACCATTCCTACAGTGCCCAGCAAAAGGGACAAGTTTTGCTACAACACTTAATTTTGTTGTGGTCACATCATATTACCTTGTGGGAATATCTTTTTATTTTATTTTATTAATTTAATTTAATTTAATTTAATTTAATTTAATTTAATTTAATTTAATTTAATTTAATTTAATTTTGTTCTCTGAAATTGTTGATATTTTATTTAACAATTGTTTATATTTATTGTTATGTATTTATTTTCCCTTTAATGTATCTCATAACCCTATTAATTTTCTGTATCATCCATTTATGTAAAGTAGTAAAGTATGTTTTGGAAAAATATTCTAAATGCCCACAATCATGCTAATAAAGCTTTGACAGTATAAATCATTCATAAACACTGCATTGTTCTCAACTGAAACAATGGGTGTGAATGAGAATAATTCCTTCACTTAAAAAGATTAATTCAAAAACAGTCATTTACAACTGAAACAATGGGTGTGAACGACAGTGTTTGATTCACAAATTAGACAATGGAAAAAAATTGATGTTTAAAATTTATATTTATGTTTACATTTTATATTTATCTCTACTAATAAATTAATGACTGATACTAGCCTAACTGAAACGAAATATGATCATGTGAAGAGAAGAAAAAAGGAGCAAAACAGTTATAACCCATATGCAAACACACACACATACACATACATCTGTGCTGACAAACCCAGGTGTGAGCCAGTGAAGGGAACAGAACATCCTCTGACAGACACTTGGCAGGGGTTTGTATCAGTAAACAGACATACACCCACCCACACGCAAACACACACATATGATTACTTATCCTTGTGTGCGGGTTTAAATTGCATTCCTGGAAGAAGACATTTTGGATGCTTATGTGTGTGTGTTTTTCTTTGAATGTGATTATCTATGTTATGTGCACTCTATAGGACTTCATAATTTCATAAATTGTTCTGCTACATTCTGACATTTCACGATGAGCCAAAACATAATTATAAATCAGATAAATATCAGACTAATTACCGTTGTTAACACAATATGTATTGTATGCCAGAAAAAGCGAGAGAGAGGATAAACAACGAAAATTAAAGTGAATCGGCAAGGAAAAAACAGATACATTCCATATAGTATCAAGCCACAACATATGCTGCTACAATTAATCTTTTTCAAAACTCACACAACCTGTTTAGAAGTACAGACTGAAAAATAAGACTCTAAAAGACACTGGACTTCAACAGCCAGACAATGAAACAAACTAAAACTAAAGATTATTTTATTTTTATTTATTTTATTTTTTTTTTTGCTGGAACCATACAGAAAATACTTTAAAAATATATATATATATTTTTTTTTTTACTTTAAGAGTCAAAAAAAAGCCAATACAGAAAACACAAAATTACTCCCAGTGGCTCCTGACAATATATACAGAGATATATTTTATTGAAGTGAAACGATCAGTCTGTGCAAGAAACTTAACAGTACAAAACAGTAAATTTTCATTTTTGGGGTGAACTATTCCTTTAAAGGTTGTTTAACAGACACAAAATGTTCCCTTGATTCATTCCCAATGTACAAATTTTCCATTTGGCCATAATAAGTTTTCAAAATCGCCATGACGGGCAAAGAAAATCATTAACATCTACCTAGAAGCAATTTGGAGATGTTCCAGTGTCACAGACATAAATATTCAATGAACTAGAGTAAAAGGTAAAAATGTAACTATGAGATGGACAGGTGCGCAGGGCCTCTCATAAACCACACACACACATTTCACAGTCAAGTGTATGCTGTTTTGGCTACTAATTATGTGTTTTGCATTTTCCTGAGAGAACTGGCAATAGACCAGGCGGAAGACGCAAGGGCATTTTTGTCATTGGGCTGTAGTAGTGAAAGAAAAACAGAAAGAAGAAGAAGAAAAAAAAAGAAATTCAAAACAAGTCATATCTACCTCACATTCTTCATTAACACAGGTTCATGCTTTAATGATATACTGTTTCCTGCCAAAAAAACTTCTAAAGTTAGAGAGAAGATTTTTCTCTAGCAGACTAATTTACTTAATTAACCATGATACCCTTAATGCATTCAAATGTAAACTATAGCAAAACAAAGTATGTATCAAATTTGTTTAATTACAATAATTAGCAATGAAAGGAAATGATAATCATTGGAATTATAAGTGTTAGGGAAAGAATTATTGCTACTAAACAATTTGCAAGAAATAAGTTCTACACATCTATAAGAAATGCTCTATGCATCTACATTACATATATTGTATTTATTTAGCAGACATTGTTTTCCAATGCATCTTATTGAATATTGATGGAAGAACATAAGTTGTATAAAAAAGAAATGCTAAAAGATCATGTAAAAAGGCAGCTAAAACTAATCTCTACCCCCACTTGGCAAAATACGACAAACTTTGTCCCCATTTGCAAATACTTTTGACAGAGCTGTATTTTTTTAAGTTATCAGTTTTTAAGAGCATACTTATTTAAAATAAGCACTTCAGCAAATTGGGTAACAATTTTCTGTTAATTTTAGCACTTTTGGCATTTCATAATCTCTCTGGTATTTTATAAAATCTTTTGTTGTATATAAAATCTTTTTGCTGTACATCTTGGCGCTACAAAGTGTGAGTGCAGACATATTTCATAAATTAATCTCCAGTGTGATTAGAACAGTCAGTATGGGCCCATTTTGTACATCCTTGGCAACAAATCTATTCCTTAATTATAGAAAATTATTAGTAGCACTACAGAAATTCAGCATCTTTCTTCTTTGACAATCTTACAGTGTTTTAGAGAAAGTGGATCTTTTCATAGGATGAACTTTAGCCTCTTTAACTAGAGGCTTTTTTTTAACTATTTGACAGGCACAGAAAAACTACTGACTGAATCACCTTGAACAGACCCTTTTAAATTTAATAGAAATTCAAGGATTCTCACTAGCTACATGAACTTTATTTATTTAATTATTGTTTTTATTTGTTAGCGGTAGTGCACATAAAACAAAACTGACCTAAAACTGGCAATAGAGACAACAGGAGTCTATTTACACCTGAACCATTTGCATCTGTTGAAATTTTAGAACCAGAAAGTGATATAAGTATACTTTGAGACAGCCTACACCCACTGATGTTTATATAACGCCAACAGCATTCAAACGACAGCGCTGAAAGCCAAAACCAAGATAAAAAGGTGTGATGAGCTGATTTCGTGATGGATTTCAGTGTTTTTCTTAGGCTATTAAGCACTGAATTAGAATAAGGAATGGTAATGAGTCAAATAGCTCATATGCCGACTGAAAAGAGCTTAAAAAAACAAACAAAAAAACATCCATTTTCTGAACAAACCACTGCTATAGTGATCCGAGCAACACTGATTTTGAAGCCAAACTCTGTAAAGTCCATTTACAGCCGTTTTCTGAAGCCAGAAATCTGTTTGCACAGGAGCACAAGGTGTTGCACCATGTTGCTGACTTGCCTGTCAGTTACATGTCTCTCGATAACGCATCCAGACGGCCCTAATACGGCGAGATCCTTGGATACACACACACACACACGCTCTGTATCAAAGACAACTCAAATTACCCAATGTTTATAGATATGACATCAGATTTGTTCATTCCTGGGTTGTTCCTCCAGAGAGGAAGTGTTTAATGACAGAGAGCAAGCAGGAACGCCACAGGGGGCCATCCAAAATAAGTTCTACACATCTATAAGAAATGCTCTATGCATCTACATTACATATATTATATTTATTTAGCAGACATTGTTTTTTCAATGCATCTTATTGAATATTGATGGAAGAACATAAGTTGTATAAAAGAAATGCTAAAAGATCATGTAAAAAGGCAGCTAAAACTAATCTCTACCCCCACTTGGCAAATACGACAAACTTTCCCCATTTGCAAATACTTTTGACAGAGCTGTATTTTTTTAAGTTATCAGTTTTAAGAGCATACTTATTTAAAATAGCCTTCAGCAAATTAGGTAACAATTTTCTGTTAATTTAGCACTTTTGGCATTTCATAATCTCTCATTATTTTATAAAATCTTTTGTTGTATATAAAATCTTTTTGCTGTATATGTTGCAAAATGAATTATTAGATATATAATTATTAGATATATTAGGACAATATGTATATATTATTAGTAGTAATGATATTTGTTGTTACAGTTTTATATAATAAAATTATACAGAGCAATACCATATTAAAAGAAAAAAAAATCCTATAATATCAATGTTGTAATTATTATGCACAAAATCTATATTACAATTTCAGCCATTCGTAGAATAAAAATGGAAAAAAGCAATAGATTTCTGGCACAAAGTAAAGCTAAATACACAGTGCTAGAAGTGCATAAAATAACTTGAACTGTGATGTCTTTAAACGCTTGATAATTTCAAACTGCTCCTGGCTTTCAGTAAGGCACGGGGTCCTAATCTTCACCACAGAGCAGGAAGCTCCCGGGAAGTAAGTACATGATTTATTGGGAAGGAGAGCTACTGCAGAGCACGTTAGGAACGTAAAAATACAGGCCAAGTATTGTTATACATTGCTGTGATTTATACTTGTATTTATGGTAGGGAAACGGCGCAATTGACATTCAAAGACTCTTGGTCCAATAAACGCACACGGGCACGCTTTTTACTTACACGGACGTAACGTTCATGTTTATATCAAATAATGGGAAGATTGCGAATTTGCGACTTTTCACAAAACTTTTTCCCCCTCACATGGTGCATTAAAATGTGGGACAGCAAACTGGAGGCGTTTAGAGATTCGACGAAATAAATTATTACAATTAGTGAGCGTCCTTTTACATATGACAAAATCATATTTACATAAAGTACCTAAATAAATATAATGGCCTATTAAATAACCGAAATAAAAAAGAATCCTTTATTATTTAAAACATATTTTATTATTATGATTTCTGTAATAACATAACGAATACTTAATACAATATGAACAAATTATTATTATTATTATTATTGCAATAGTAGTTAGCAGCTAATGAGTATATGTTAGCAAGACTTGAAAAATAAAACACAATACAGTAGAAAACTACCCAGGGTTTTTCTAACAAAAGTTGATGTAAATAACAGCGTTTTACACTTGAGGGACTGTTTGAAGACAGTTAACAAAAGCTAAACTGGTAAAGAATATGAGAACAGGCTCGGGTGGATATATGTTTAATTAAGTTAACTGATGAAAAAGATGGCACAGCATGGTGCTGAAGAACTCGTGCAAGCCTCTCTCAAAGCAAAGGCTCTTCTGGATTCCGTGGGCCCTTTTCGCCGGGGCATTATGCCAAATGTAATCAACTAAATATGATTTGACTCGAGCAGAATCTTCTCTGCTTTTAGTTTGTTTTTTCCTCCTTTGTCTCTGTCTCTCTTTCTCTCCTTTCCACAACCACCTGCTGATGAGGGTTAACTTTTTCAAATCCCTCTTCTTTTAGGAGCTTGAAGGCAGGCACACATCCTGAACCAGAGCTTAAAACTGCATTGTCGTGTTTATTTCGTCCTCAAAACGGAAATCATTTGCAAAGAAAATTATAGGCCTCAAGAGAGTGGCTCTTTTGCATACTAATTTTGTTAGACTTATCTCCCGTGGACCCAAGTATACGGGAAAACCATTAGGGAGTGTGTGCGCGTTCATTTGTTCCTTTTGTTCATGAAGAATGAGTGGCCCCTGTCTCATCTCACCTTGACGGGCCCTCTGGAGAACAATGGACAAGCAATCTTACACATGAAAAGTCGTCAGTTTAAATAAACACATTCTTTTATCAATTAGTGCTGCAGCCAATCTGCGGTGACTAATTAATTTCAATATGCATTTTTAAATGGCAACCGTATGACTGATCCTACTGTTGTGTCTCACATGTAGGAAATCTCCAGACCCCACAGTCAATTGGAACATGAGGTATACTGACACAATTTTTGGCGGACTATTGTCTGGTTTGAGCCCCCCTTAGAACCAGTGAGGGCACTAATGCCACCTCCACCAGTCTGAGACCACCGCTCACCAGCATGGAGTCCAGGCAGCTGTAGCCCTTTAAAAAGATCAAGCCTAATCTCGCTTTTAAAAATCGTATTATTATGGTGGGAAATTTTGAGAGCGACAGCTTGCAAAAATCATTTAAAAGAAGCAGAAGTCCACAAAATGTATGCACGATAAGCCGTTAATCAAAAGATGTTTTAAAATATGATTTTTAACGACTTATGAAATCATTTTAATTAATGCAATTGATATAAATTAATCATTTCGTTTACATTTGTATTCCCTGCAGGAAACCAAAAGGATTCAAATTTTCGGTAAGTTGAGGCCAACATAACATTTAGCTATATACACATCATAAAAAAACAACCTTTCCAGTTATTTCACTTTCACATAATTTCTACTCATTTTTATTTCGTTTTTAGTTTAAACTTTTCAGTTATTTTAGTCAGCTGGCAATTACATTAATTCAAATAATTAAAATTAAATATGGCCAAACTGAAGTCCTTATTACATGTTTTTGAAACCATCACATTTTGACAAAATTACACTTAAATTTTACTGTAAAAACAGGCTACCTAAAATAAATCACATTTATTTAATTGTTAATGTTTTACAGTGGCCAGGAAGTCCAATCAAATGTCAGAATGCAAATAAATCAAGAAAGAAGACCAATCGAAATTCACTATGCAAATATCACAAGAGGTCACTGCAGTCAGATTTCGAAAGATTCTCGTTAAAGATTTCCAAACTTAATTTTAAATGGCTTAAATAATATAATTGTGTAAAATGGAAAACAGATAACCCAATTGTATTCATTTTGCTTTAATGTCTGTACATTTACTAATTCAACGCTGTTTTGCAAACACTGTAAATATCTTTAAAAATATGCAATAGCGCAAAGTAGTGTATGCATTTCTACAATAAGCGACTAACCAGTATTTATATTCATTATTTCAATGAATGTATAAAGTGAAATCTCTTATTTGCGTCAGTTAATTTGCAGCCGAATTGGAATGTGAACAAGGAATAAAACCAATACATTTCTTTTCACAACGGTTTCTGCAGGCTACTGAGGCTGTTGATGGTAAATTCAGAGAGAGAGAGAGAGAGAGAGAGAGAGGGAGGCGGCTGGGGGTGTTTTTTAAGTGGCCACACAGGGGGAGAAATCAAAAGAGATTACCAGCAGGTGGCGGCAGCATAACGTTCCAGCTGCCCCACCCCTTCTGCCTTCCAGACCGCTGAAAGCTCATGGCGTTTTCAAATGATTTATCATATTTACCTATCCAAATTATTCACATTTCATTGTTTAACATCTCTGTAGCAAAATCAAAAATAGCCATGGCTAATTTGTGCACTTACACCAACAAAAGCTGATGGTGTATTGCAACATAATTTCACCAGTTGGGCCAAAAACAGACATTTCAGGTCATCTAATTTATACATACATTTGCTAGATAGCATATCAAAATGTCACTGTACGCCAGACATTTAGTAGGTTTAAGTGCACAAAGGAGCACTTCAGCAGTCATTGTTTTCTGACCTCTGCGGTGACTTTCCCGTAGTGACGCCGGTCCTGATGCTGCGCTCAGGATGCATCTCATCTCCATCAGCCGGTCCAGCTCTCTGCAGGTCCGGCGTGCACAGGATGGCCAACCCGCAGCAGGTAAACGGTGTGGCATTTAAGACGTGATGTATGAGGGTAATTAACAAGACTGGGCAAGAGGGAACTTAGGTCACTGCACATTTTAGAGAAAAGGCATAAAGAATCGGTGACATTGGGTTCTTTTCCTTTCTCCGATCCGACACGTGGGCACGTATTTGTTTCCCAGACTGCACCGATTTGAGTGTTAGTAGTACTACACATCTCTCTTCTCACACACACACACACACTCAAGATTTCTGGATCTCTGCAAATCTTTATTTGACATATGTGCTACTTATCAACACGTTTACAGACAACGCTTCGAATCACAC
>JAFVLL020028296.1:0-30973 GCA_021397915.2 Tor tambroides
AATTTATTTAATACACGAGTTTCACAATTTGAGTTGAATTACTGAAATAAATGAACTTTTCCACGACATTATAATTTATTGAGATGCACCTGTAATTACATATAGGTATTTTTAAAAATATAAGTACAATGTAAAAACATGTATGTACACAATAAGTGCATTGTATTAAATGATTAATTTCAATGAAAGTACATAGTAATACTATATATTATAAGGCCACCTAATATAAAGTGGGACCGGTTGTTCTTTCTGGCCAGTGGAGATGTGATGCATTTTGAAAACAGTTTCTAATTGCTGCACTGCACCTCTAAAATGGAACTGACAGCTTCTGTTAGCCCATCATGATCCTTGTATGCACATTCGAATCTTGAGATTAACTGCCTCGGTTGCCAAGGTGAATTGCTTCTCATTTCTTGACCCGAGGCAAATACCATGTCTATTATTTATAAGGTGACAACTACTATTCATCAAATTAGGAGATAATTGGCAACAAATTAAACACCTGTCATTACAAAACATGTCCAAATTATTGAATACCCATGATCTATACCTGGTTTACTACTGACCTCCACTAAGATCTCTGTTCAAACTGTTTGTAATCTCAGTGTTTCAGTGAGACCAGTATAATTGGATGAAATTCCATTTATCCCTTTGAAATATTGGCTACAAGTGAACATCAGACTGAACAGAAATGCATTTCTTTGTCCTCTGATTTACTTCATTGTTGATCTTCAAGAACAACAGCGGAGTTAGAAGCAATTTTGATTGTGTGAACAATTTTTGGCTCAGTCTTTCTGCACTGAAAAACCACACTACCATGAAAAGAACAAATTATAATTAGCATCTAGTTTCTCGTTGGCCATTTGAATACTATAGAATTATATAGCACAGTAGACAAAGATTTGAGTAGCAATAGCACCAGATCTGCTACATAAAACCTCTCATCAATATTTTTATCTTTCTGAAGAAGCATAAGACAGGGAATCTTAGGACAGACAGTGAGAGCCTAGAGAAAGCCTAAAGTGTTTTCCCACAGCTTTTCATCTGCACATTTTGAAAAAAAAAATCCCAATGTATTGGAAGTCAATGTGTTGTCATGAGGATGAGTATACAATTTCAGAATTTTTTTTTTTCTTTTTCTTTTTCTTTTTGGCTGAACCATCTCTTTAAAAGCTTAAAGGAATGGTACATTAAGAAATGAAAGAAATTGAATTTTTTTTTCATCTGCAAAAGGAGAATCTTTTAATATTCTGGCCACTCTTTTCCACATAATGAAAGTGAATAAGAAATTATAAAAGGACGAAAAAGCACCATAAAAGGTTGTTCAAATGGATCGAAGTCTTCTGAAGTCATAAGATAGCTTTGTGTGAGGAAATGAAGGAAAACAGAAGAATAATACAAATAAATTTTAAATTTCGGGTTAACTATTTCTTTAAGAAATTAATTTTAAGCCTGTAGGTAGTTTAAGTGCACTAAAAAAGATCTCCTACCCATACTTAACACTATAATTTTTTTTTTTTCATGTTTAATGCTTTAAGTAATTATGCAGCACACAAAAGCCTGAAATTTCTTCATGAAAGTAAGATTATGAACTCTCTGAGCCTATCTACATTATTACCAGCCTGAATCAGCACTGAATAGCATCACTTTAGGTCTTTTATTCTTTCAGACACTATTATCATGTTAGATCACTGGCATACGAAGTCATTGAATGCAATTTATCCTTTGCATCTCTGCCATGTATAATGAGGGCCATTGTGTCTCTGATCAACTGTTCTGACATTTGGCTGCCATTTCTCATTTTTGCATGGATTCCACCGAAGTGATATATTTAGGGTAATTTTCTTCAAGCACAGACAGACCTGTAAAAACGGCATACTGATTGCCAAATAGAGCAGTTATGGAATCTGAAGAGGAGTAAATAACTGCTTAAAATGCTGCTGGATTTGGTCATTGCTCATTTTACAGCACACAACACCTGTATAACTTTTTCTCCCAATGTTTCCTAAGGTTTTAATTTATGTACTTTAATGAATATAACTGTCACAAATTAAACCAATACATCATATGTGACTTTCACATGTTCCATCCAAGCAAACAGCCACCAGCAAAGGCAAATTAGAGTAATGCGACCTTCCTCCTAGTATGATGTGCCAGTTTTATGGAGGCAATTCCGGGTCTTTTTTTTTTTTTTTTTTTGGATGCCAGACACGCATCCTTCATTATGACCTCATAAACGTCAGTTTAAATTGGCTTGTTTTGTGGGGCATAAATGGACAAACAAGAACTCTGGATTAATGAAAACCACTTTGCCCAAACACTTGTAGAAATGTAGCATTTCATCAACTCTATTAGGATAAAATATGGGATGACTAAGATGAAATATAGTGCTACAATACCAGCACTAAATTCAATTACATTTATGGCACAGAATAGTGTATTTTATGATCTCAAAGTGAGGTCGCACATACATGTGACTGGCACACTCTCCAGAAGGTTTCTCTCTATTACAACATGTGTAGTGAAAAAAAAAAAAGAAACGCATTGTTTACCAGAGGCCTTATGAGTAAGGCAGCTGCCATATTTTGTTGTGATAAATAACAATCTTGCTATTGCTCCACTGAAATGACACTGAAATTTAAAAAAAAATGCTAAAGCCAGGCCATCTGCCCTCCTCCCAAGGTCTTATGGGAATTGGACAGCCCCTGGGTTCAAAACTGGACCCTCCAGGCTTGTCACATCTATGAGGGGACGAATGATTGGAGATTCACCAGACAGTAATCTCCAAAACAAGATTAAAGACGGCTTAGCAAAATTCTGACTTAAGATTAACATGGCTAACATTTGCCTACTCTGCTGGATCTTCAGATGCATCGTGTAGTTGCATCACATCTGTGTGAGAGTATTTGCACGAAGAGGGATAAGAGGTTTTGACGGGTAAGTTGTCCATTTGAGCCGTTAAGGCACGTGTAAAGCACTGAGTTTGAGCTGTTCGATATATTGCATCATTTTGATAAAATATGCATAGTATAGTTAGAGGGATTGTCCACCCAAAAATGAAAATCACCACCCTCAATCTTTTGTGGAACGTAATAGAAGATATTTTGAAGAATGTTGGTAATCAGGCAGGTTTGTTTCCCATTGACTTCTTTTGTATTTTTGTCCATACAATGGAAGCCCATGGTCACTGAAATTGGTTACCAATATTTTCAAGTTCCACAGAAGAAAGAAAGTCATATAGGATTGGAAATCATTGACGGTGAGTAAATGATGACAGATTTTTAATTTTTGGATGGACTATTCCTTTAATCAGTATAGTCTATTTAGATATTAGAGGATAAGTTGTTTTTTAAATGCACTGTCATTGTCAGATGTACTTTAAAAATCACCAAAAACATGATTGGAATTCAATTCATTAAAACAGACTTTTAATGAAGAATACTTTATTGTATATAGTACAAAACTGTGCAAAAGAATAATGGTCTAAATAAATAATAAACATCAACCATGGTGTTTTTGGTATAATGTCTTGGCCCTTGTGTGATAAGAGAAACAAATTACGCATTTGATATGAATACACTGATGAGGAAATGCATTTGTCTTTTATGACACAGCCTTCTAACACTAACCTAGGTTTTTATTATAAAAACTTACATAAGCCAATAAACAATTAACCCTATAATAATGTGTTAACACTCCTTATAAGTATCAGTTCTTGACCAGTGTATATACACACATTTTCTTAAAGCCACAATGTCTCAAAATATCAGTTCTCCACAATGAAAACAGATGCCAAATTAAAATTCTAGAGAAGCATCCATGTAATATCTATGAAGACCCCCCTCGCTTTTTTTTGGTGGGACTGTCATTATCCATGCTTATGGATATATTCAAATACAGCGTGAAATCTTGTGACATAATGCAATCAGTCATGCAAAGTTTAGAATAAATCAAAAGAGGTGACCTGAGAATAGTGACATATGCCACTTAACAGGTGGTTATGAAGGCCTTAAATCACACTGGCATCAATAGGCATCTTGTGGCCTAACAGTTGGAGATCTAGGCTAGGATGATAATAAAAACATTTGATTTCAAGGAATGATCCATATCCTCAATATGTCTTGGAAAAAAACAGTTAGCCTCAAGTTGATCCAGGGGGACTGAAAAAGCTGGCAGGTTAAGCTGGCAACCTGTGTTTCTAGCTGGTCTGGTAGACCTTGGAGCAGCAACAAAGCCATTTTAACCAGTTTGGTCCATCTAATGCCCAGCTAGAAACCAGATACTAATACAGTAAGCACCACCTAAATCGGGCTACTGCTCTGTAATATCATTAATTAGGTTTGCTTGACTATTTCCTCATTGTCTTTCCCTCCATTTACAGTATTTTCATACTCAGTCTTTTTAGGCGCAGTGTTCAATTGAGCGGATATGAGCAGCTGATACGCGCGACTTCTAAACTTCTGGTCTCTCACGCCATATATAATAACATTACAGCAGCTGTTCGAGGTCAAGATCCAAAAGGAAAAAAACGCAAAATTGCACCATTCGTTCCCCAGCACATTTCCAACTACAAACACGGCGATGGGAGTGAAAGAAGCGGTGAAAGCCAGCGTCAGAGTGCCTATTGTCTTGGCAGCTTTGATGTCGGAGAAGGTTGGTTTCGTTGAGCTTTGACTCTCGGTTTCTGCGAGGTGTTTTCTTCTTTTTGAATGCTGGCGGATCGTGGTGAGGGATATGATATTGATGACAATAGTACCTCCGAGCAGCGTAAAGTCAAAGGCAGGGAAGAGTAAGAGAATGTTCCAAGCTTGGGAAGGGAAGTCTCCGCTTCCAAGCGCGTAATTGCACATGCGGCTGCAAGGATTGTACTCCAGCGCGATTTTATCGCTGAAAACCAATGGAGATATTGCCAGGAAAAAACTGCCCATCCAGGAAAAGACTATTAGTATGCTTGTTCTTTTTTTAGTTATGACTGATTCCTTGTGCAGTGGCCTCAAAACGGCAATGCTCCTTTCAATGGTCAGGAGGAAAATTGTTGTAATGGAAACTAAAGTGCATCCTGCAAACACAGGTCCGATGAAATTACACGGGTGAAGAGGTGTGGTTTGGGAATTGCGCGCTGTCCACTCTGGCATTGAATTGTAGATCATGAGAGATACTTCTGCGTAAACGGAGACGGGCACCACAAAAATTCCCACAGCCAGGTCTGCCACGGCCAGTGAGGCTTTTAAATAACCCTGTGGAGTGTGGAAGTGTTTAGTTCCAACGACCACTGCTAATGTCAGGAGGTTTCCGAAGAGTATAGCAAGTATCAGTGATATCATGAAGACCACCATGAGTATCTTATTGGTCGTGGTACAGCAACACACACTGCAGTTTGCGAGCGCTTCTGGCATCCTTGTTCAGCTGCGCGTAAAATTCCTGTCAGTAGCACAGTGGTATTTCTCCTTTTGGCTCGGAGGCAAGGCACGGCAACCTGCGCATGGTGGTCTGTCCAAATTGAGAAATTCACCCCTGCCAAGAATGATATAATGATGAATATGACGTTGTGAATAATGGTCACATTCTCTCAGGAAAAGGATATTCCACAAAAATGGTGCCTTAATATTTGTACCCAAAGATATCACCAAACACAATCAATGGCATTAGCTGGCATTTTGGGCACATCGAAAAAAAAAAGTCTATTAGCAATAATGCACATTGTGACTGAAATCGTACAAGATATATTGTATTTTTTTCAGTCTGGATTTTTTTTTTTTTTAATGTTTTCTCATTTTAGTGTACATTTAGAACAAACTGTAGTATAAGTTATGGATCAGATGCATCAACCCTACCATTGTAACTAGCCATTAGTAAAACAACACAATTCCATAAAATAAATAAACATTTTAAGCATGTTAACTTTTCATGGATAAAGCTATCACACACATTTTTATGCATTTAATTTAAACATTTACCTGTGAGTATGTTTAAAATCTTGAATAACTTTACTTTAAAACCACGTTTTCAAAATGGAAAAGCCACCCATTTAACGAAATGACACAAAGACTCACACAAAATTACACTGGGAAATGTCAGAAAACGCCTCAATATTAGAACAAAAGGCTAAAGAAAAACTGTTTGAGGTACCAATTAGGCTACTACATATAGATATGTAGATAGTGCATATAGCATTATTGTAATGCGGTACAGCTGATGCTGATGTGGACATACCTTAAAATGAAAATCCATATCTCCAACTTCTCGGCGTCTTCCAGCACATCTGAGAAAATATTCTGTATGAGTCCGGAATATTCCGCCAAGACTTTTTTTTTTTTTTACAGTTTATAAGCAAACCCCTTGACAAACTTTGCACTAGTTATGCATTTGGAGAAATGTCCACTACAAGCCCCTGTTTCTGACTGCTCTTTACATTACGCGTGTGCACGAACAGCCTTGAGCGCGAGGAGTGATGCCAGTCTGACGTGCACTGCTGCAGTCACTGGATTCCCCAGTGGCTATTGTTTACTTTTCCCTCAATTACTACGCAGGCATAATCATTAGAGAAGCTATAAAATGATCAATCACGAGTAATCAGCCAGTGGCTCCGTTATAAGAGCACCGCAACATGCTTCAAAAGCAATTGTGTATCACTGACATGCGACTAGATGCAACGAACAAAGTCAGAACTAAAATACCCGATGAAAGAAAAAAAAATGCAGTTGTCTGAATCTTTTTTGTGTGCCTTTGTGTGCACGCATACAGGCACCTGGGGGCAGCAGAGAGTTATACTGTTAACATATTCGTCTCACAATTTCTAACCAGAAAGTAGAATAAAGCAATATAAAATAGCATATTGCATTAAACATATTTATATGTGTTATATGTATTCTATGTATATGTTAAAATATAATTAAAATATTATTAATGTTAATTATTAATATGAATAGCCTAATATTCATTTATATAATAATATTAATTGTTAATACATATTGCCATCTATTCAGATCAAACCAAAAATAACCTGCAACCTGAATAGCAACAATGAAAATGATAAATTAACTCTTTAAAACAAAACAAAGAGCTGTGAGGTCCTCAGAAGCCAGGCTACTCCATGATGTCCAAACTTGTAATCAGAAACATTTATAGCATTTACAGCTAGTTTTAGTGTGCTGCACAGGTATCATGTTTAGATGACAAGGCTATTCTCTGCAGAAACAAGAAATACAGTTAGTGACCGTATTATAGATGTGCTGAATCACCAATGGCCACTTCCTTCACACAACACAGGAAAACATTCTTGGGATTCTTTTGTACTACGAAAACAGAGAAATGCATGCTGGCACTTTTAGTATTTACTAGAGTACTTACCTGAAGTGCCACACGATACAATATTTGATACAACATTTATGCTTTTCAGTCTTTTTGAAAAGAAAAAAACAAGCAATATGGCAACATCTAGATAAGAGGCTCATATTTATGGTATAGGGATGGGGTCTTTAATATCAGTGGGTTTTATTAAAATTATGCTGAGAGGCCAAAGGTGAAAGGTTAATGCTTCCTCAAATTTGATAATGTGATATTCATAACGTATCCTCAACAAAAAAATAATCCGAAGAAGACAACAAAATATTTGTGAAACACTGCAAAAATGCAGAACTACCCACTTGTTGTGTTTTGCATAGTCATCATATGTGTCAGCTTATCTGAGAAAGACAAAGGTTATTTGTTTTGGCTGCAAACCTAAATCATTGACCTCATAAACCAGTAAGACTAAAGATTATGCCTTTGTAACTACTCTAACCCTTTAACTACTCAGTTGGGTTATTAAACCTGCTGTTAACCACACACAGTAAGTAACTCTCATGACTCAGGCAATTATAAAGGCGGTTATGTATCTGTGGTTTATTTCCAAGAAACATGTAAGTGCATGTTTCCAACGAGAAGGAAAAGCGAAAGGCACTACAGGAACACTAGTCTGCGATAAATACAAGGATCAGTGTTTATCCAGATTAGTCCCTGCCCCTTCTCCCACACCACCCCGACCCAGAGTCACGCTAGTGACGCTTACATTCCCTGCTCCTGCCCTCAGCCATATTGAAAGTGCAGTTTCCGAGTTTGGCTGCCCTGGAAAGTGGCAAAAGAACTTCCATCTGACGCTTTTTTGAATTTGGAATTTAAGTATTTTGCCCGTTGGAAAACTTCCCAGAGATTGTGGCTTCGCGTCGTTGATCGGTAAGTGCGCGCGTGCCTGTGTCTAAACTTACCAAGCGCTGGTTTCCATTCGCGCCTGTCAGAGCAAGTTTGCCTTGCAATTGTTTAACTAGGCTACTACGTCGTATCGTGGTTCGTTTTATTATTTTGCTACATTAGTGTAAGTTAAATGTGTTTCAGTCTGGTAAGTTTGAAAGAAGTCAAGGAACTATTCGTGCGCTATGGGACAGTCCAAGCGCCTTGTTAGCTTGTAGCATGCTAGCGTGAGGAAAAACTTCGTCAAAGACGAAATGTAAAACTAACTTGACAACAGCAACATAGTTGGTTTGCCATTTACATATATGTTCCTCTCATGCATAGCTCATTTTAGCCAGCCAGTACCAAGTTCTTGTGCAAACTCTGTGAAAGTAGCTAGTCTTTTAGTCGAGTTGTCAGTGTCAAAACAAGAAAACCAGAAAAGTTTCATTTAAAGCTATATGACAAAGTACCTTAACCAATCTGGTTTAAACCTTTGCATTTTTGATCTGACAGAACATCAGAAGTTTTGTTATTAACTTCGCCTGTGTGACAGCCAGTGCTCGGTGACTCATCGAAACTACATAGTGAAAATCACCCAACCCTGTTCCTTGCAACACAGCATGGTATCAGTCATATAGTGATGGGAAAATTGAGGAGTAGCAGATTTTCTTCTCTCAAATCGCTTGTGAACGAGAATATTTGCAATTGCTTGAGATTTAAAGTCACATAAGTTAACTAGTTACAAGTTGTGGTGGTTAGGAAATATTTGATCGACATGTCATGGGTAATATTATACACAACATGCAACTGTAAAATGAAATAAACACATGGATCCAAACATATTTTAGCTGTAGAGGCATCATGAAACTTTTATTTAGTTGCTGTTAAACCATGAATTAAGGAAGCAGCCCTAGTCTGATACTTTTGCTTCCTCAACATTTTTTTGCTTCCCCAACAAAATATATAAAGATATATACATATACATACTATTTATGTATGGTTTTTTTATGACCTCACACTGAGCGTTAATTTTAGAGTTTTTTTTTAAGATGAGGTCCTCAGAAATGTTTCGTATATTTTATCGTCACAGTTTCACTTCTGCATTCATATGGCTGTTTGATTCACACCTGCACTTTTAAAAAGGGCACTGGAGTTGGGTGTTTGTATTTGTGAAGACGGATGCTGTCATACATTCATGGATGTATTTTAATGTACTCTTCTTGTAAATTTGGCTTTGTCTGTTCATACCATTTTGGACTGTGAGACTTTGTGCAAAGTTCAGAGACTTGTTTCCTATTGAATATAGTGGTGTTGTTGGATGCTGATCTCTAGAGAGACATTTATTGATAGACCTGACACTGAAGAACCAAAAACAAAATGAGTAGAAATGTGTGAATATCAGTATTAAAAAAAAAACTCTACCTATCTCAGAGCATTTGGTGAACATGTGCACATTTTCAGAATGAAGGAAACAGATGTTGTCATGGTGCATTCCTTCATTTAGCTTTATTTCTTACCTTTGGTGCTACTGTCCAACCAGGATTTTCAAATGTGAAAAGCAACTTAGTGGTTCAAAATAACCATCTTTACCAGCTTTGCTTAATACTTCCACTTCTTTACTTGATGCTCACATTGAATGCAATTGGTCTCATTTTCCTAATAAAGTCAAAATAGATAGCCTTTCTTCAGAACAATGATATATTATTAATGGACAAGTCAAGATTAGCTCTTTAAAGTTTCATTCTGTTAGAGATGATTTTGTTTCTGCGTTAGTCATTACTCTGCCATCAATCTCAGCATGTTCTCTGTGATTCTGTGCAATGATTATTTTAAGCAATCTTAATTATCTTTATCTTAATTGTTAATGTGATATGTCGCTTGAAGATATTGAGTCAACCATTTATAATGCTTTAAATGAATCTTATGTAATAATAATAATATGTAATAATATGATTTTCATATTATTACATCCAAGAAGCAGTCTGTGCTTATGCAAGTCTGTCTTAGTTGTCAAAGTAGAGGTTGTTGAAATTGTGCTACCTTCGTCATGTCTGTAATGACGGGTACAGACATATGGCCAAGCAGTGTCAGCAAGACAGACAGCAGGGTCAAACTGTCATGCAGTGTAATGAGGGAAAAGCTAGTCAGTGATTTTTGTTTTGTTATATGCAGTTATTCACCAAAGGTTATGTCCTATTAACAGGTCCTTGAATGACCTGTTTGAATCCCTGCTGTCTTAAAAGCTGTGCGCAGTTTATGGTTAATTTTCATAGAGAGTGTTGTCAAATTGAGCATTGCCTGTATTCAAGGCTCTACTCATCACAAAGTCTAATACAGCATTGGAAGCTGCATCACTTCTGCATCACATTTTTGTAAACAATTCTGGAATTGGAATTGGTTTGATGTAAAATCATGTGAGCCACACTGGAAAAATAGCACAGTGGGTGCATTTATTATCTTTATATTATAATTTGCCATAAGTGATTGAAAGAGCGCATATTTTCTTTTCTGTCTGTGAGTTGCCATGAGCACAGTCCCTTTTTTAATAGTTAAAAGTCTAATGCAGTCTTCTTTGTTTTTCTTGTTATTTTCTTATATAGGAATTTTTGATTGCACAAATTTCATATTTTTTATACCTGAACTGCACATTTAATATATTGGTTCAGTGACTGATAATTAATAATTGGCTTTTGCCCCCCACTTTATTGTCAGTATCAACTATTTATCAGCCAATGAAGAATTTGCAATCAAATTGTGACTCCCAGGTCACAATTAAATTGAATCGTGAGGTTGAAGTGCCTAAAAATTCCCACCCCTTGTCATGCCAACAAAACAACTTTAAACAGACACATAAAGTTTCTGTCATTTAATCCATAGAACAGATCCAGCGGTGATTAGTAGGAAATTGGCTTATGTCTTCAATTTAACCAAGTACTTGGAAATAGTGATTGACCTCATTCCTGAACACAGCTTATTGAGAGTGCATGTTGGGCTTGATTCCAAACACTCCAGTAAACCTTGTGTAAAGCCGCACAAAGGCTGTGAACTTTACCCTTCAGTAGTCTGAACATGTTGTTTGGTCAGAGATAATCTGTGGCTTATTACCAAGCGAGTTGTTTGAGTTTTAACACTAAGCAGCATATGCTTTATGTTCCTTATAGGTTTAAAACAAAAGATTTCATTCAGATTAAAAGACGGGCACACTGACGTTTCTGTGAATTTAAGGCAAAGTCATTGATTTCATGTACAGTAACAGGCTGTGCTGAGCGGTTTAATGATGCTGGATGATGTTTTGACATTGTTAGCGTGAGTATTAGTTTTTAACCTGTAGCTACACTGCAGAAGGCAAACTGCTTTTATATACATATTTACTCATAGCTGTAAAGCCCAAGTCCTCAAATTATGATCTTATCTGATCTGTTACCTGCGGGTTATTTATGCGTACTGATGTGACAGGATGTATGGTTAGATTTTGTGTGTATGTCTGTATGAACAGGTTTAATCAAATTTTGTGGGCTGAAAAGTTTGAGAAGCTTAAAAAGGATTCACTTTGAAGATCTTGTTTATGTCTTGAGTTGATGGAGAAACCAAAAGATCTGAATGTAGTTAAGGTTTAACGGTTAAAAATATCCCATGGTGTTGCTGAGAATAGTTCTGCTGTACTTCCTTAATCTTGACTTACTGAAAGGCACCGTGCTGCCATCATTTAACTGCGTTTAATTTGCCCAGAATGGTTTATTGGCTGCATTAAGGTCAGACATTTACTGTACAAAACTTCTGATTACTGTTACTTTTGACAGGTTTGTTGAGTTATCTTGCTCTGGGACGAATCCAGAAGTGCAGTCATGCAAGTCATCACCTACTTCTCTTTTACAGTGCTGGTTTCAAAATAAAAGAACTATTTGACCACAAAAATGTAAACTTCAGTAGGGGTCAGTATGTCTTACCCTGTCACCTCAAGGACATAATATGGAATACCTTCAGTTAGGACTGCACGATTAATTGAAATAAAACTGAAATTGTGATATGGCTCAGTGAGATTGGTAAATTGAAAAGATTGAGATTTTAATGAAATATGTGCTGCTTGTGTTAGAGTGAAGTGCGGCACTGTGTTCTTAAACGTGAGCTGCTTTTAGTCTCAGTTCATAATACATTTTCTTCTCCTCACAAACTCCATCTTTGCAGCTGCTCTGAGTGCATTTGAAAGTGATGCCGAAAACATTGACAATCACAGAATCTGGCCATTAAGAATGTACTATTTATGTGAATTTGACAAAATTTGGATGAATATATCAAATAGAGGGTTGAAATTCTAAAAGGTCTTAACTTCAACCTGCCAAAATAAAAGTTTAACTTGAAGACATTGACAGAAATATATTATTGTTGTACAGGAATATCACACATTTTTCATCTGTGTTTTAATTTAAACAGTAGCCTAAACCTTTGTTGTGCAGCAAACAACCATAAATGTTAGTATTGTAATTTTACAGATGTGCTATAAAATAAGATTGATTTTTCTTAATTTTTCTTAAACACTTATTTTACAGTGAAATATTACAATAGTAGTAATTCTCATTTTCTTATATTTTTAATGATAATAAGTATAATAAAAATAATTGTAGATTTAACAAAATGTTGGGCTGAATTGTGCAGCCCTACAAACAATCACATCAAACCTGGAGTATTTTGTCACATTTTAAAGGGATAGTTCACCCAAAAATTAAAATTCTGTCATTAATTACTCACGCTTGTGTCGTTCCAAACCCGTAAGACCTCCGTTCATCTTCTGAACACAAATTAAGATATATTTGATGAATTCTGAGAGCTCTCTGACCCTCACATAAGGGCCTTTTGCACCACAGGAACCTTTTCACAGTACCCAAACTAATTGTGGAACTACCCACTTTTTGGCGTGTTCGCACCGCGGAAACTAAGAATGGTTTTAGTTCCAGGAACTCCGTTTGGAGGAACTAAATTAGCTCCTACTTCAGAGTAGGGTCTAAAACAGTTCTAGGAACTATCCATGACGTAAGTGTACGCTGATTGGCTAAACGCATACGAAAACGCCCTCACCCGCCATGATTTAAAACACCGTGTAAACATATCCTGCGTAAACATTGTATCATACTGAGAGCATTTATAAATGGCATTTACCTGAAGACTTTGTCTATGGCGTTTTGTGCTTCTATCAGCCTCAATGAAATGTAAGAGATTCTCTTAGTCCTCCTTTCCGTTCTTTCAGTCGCTTGACGTATACGTCAAAATTCCATGTCCATTATTGTTAAACCTGCGAGACACAACAAAAACACAGTTCCGATCACAGCATCCTCCATCCTCCTGTTGTTAACGTTGTTCTTTGTTTACGTTGTTGAACGCCGCGTCGCTGTCAACCGACTTACGTCACTTCTTAGTACCCACTGTTGGTGCGAATGCAACCATTTAAATGGTATTGGGAAATAGTTCGCGCAAAATCGTCCCAGTACTTTAGTACTGTACTTTTAGTTCTGGAACTAAAGCAGTGCGAAAGGCCCTATAGTGGCACAGCTGACACAGAACAGCATATGCTGTTTACGTTCAGTGGATATTCTCCAAAATGGCGCTAGGGTGATGTGGAGGAGACGAATTGTTGAATAAATTCTTTATTTTTGTTTTCTTTGCATACAAAAAGTATTCTCGACTCGTACCTTCGTAAAATTACGGTTGAACCCCTGATGTCACATGGATTATTTTACTGATCTCCTTGCTACGTTTCTGTGCGTTGATCGTGTTAATTCCATTGCTGTCTATGGGAGGGTCAGAGAGCTCTCCGAATTCATCAAAAATATCTTAATTTGTGTTCTGAAGATGAACGGAGGTCTTACGGGTTTGGAACAACATGAGGGTGAGTAATTAATGACAGAATTTTCATTTTTTGGTGAGCTAACCCTTTAAACTGCAATTGTAATTTTTATCAGAGAAATCGCAATTCGTGTAGCACTAGCTTCAGTCCTCTTTGGAATGTTGTCGTACAAGTCCTGAGTGTGTAGTAAAATATTATGCCATTTTGTATGCCATTTCTTTTTTCTTTCTTTCTTTTTTTAAGAGGAAAGGCAGTCTTTACCATCAGCATTCCAGAACTTACTACTCAGGAATGTTGAAGTATAGAGATGTATGAATTAGTTCTCCATTCCTCTCCTAAACTTTTTTAAGCATGTCCTTCTTGGGTATGAGAATATCATGACTGGGTAGTATTTGCAGCATACAATGTGTCTGGTCTTGTGAACTGCCCTTTGTATGATCATTAAATCATTTGATTTGATGACTCCCATGAGATGGCTGTCTATACAATAACAAATACTTTTTTAAAAGCTGACAGCAGACAGTGTGGTTTGAAGGGATTCTTTGGTTTTTCTAAATGTAAAGACATCCTTATTTTGGGAGTAAGGTTGTTTTGGAAATAATACTTTTAAGGAGCATTTTACTGCTTTTCATTTCTCAAGGTGTCAGGTTTTGTGCTTCTGGTAGTGGATTTTCTTTTTTATGCACGTTGGACTTGGAGACATATGGTTTCCAAATAGAAGCCCTGCCATAAATTCCAGATTTATGAAGCACATAATATGCAGTTTTTGTTGAGACTTGGTGACTTTCTTGGGCTCTTTCTTTCTTAGATTTATTATTTATACTGTAAAAGTGCTTCTCTAGTCTATACCAGTCATACCCTAACCAGGTGTGATGCAATGAAGCATTACATAATTTCAATCACTTGGTTTCTGTTTGCTGTGCCTAATAATTCCACTCTCAGTGAAAAGTCACTGGTTGCAAATTCCGCTTTGCATATCTTTATATTAAACACAAAAAATTGGCATGTTGCATCATGCAGCATTTTCACTTTCAGTGTAGACAGTTTGGAAAGATCAGAGGCGAACTGTGATTGTATAAAACTTTCGTCATATAACTTTAGCATGGCCAATATGCTGATGGTTTTCAGTGCATATAAGTTTAGTATGCAAGGCTAGGTATTAGACTGTTTTGCAGGATCATTTCATTGTTGTTAGTATGCACCAGACGTGCTTGAATAAACATGGAAACTAAGCACGTCATTAATTAGTTGGTGTAGTCTGAGCCTTCAGTTGTCTTCTCATCTCTGAGCTGTTAGTCTTTAATCTTCTTTCACGGCCTCTCCCATCTCTTTCCCACCTTATGTCACCTTCCTGACACAAGTTGAGGAGGCTTGGGACTGAGGTCATACCAAGCTCCATCACTCTTATGATACATTGAGCTCATATGTGTCATTTAATTCACAGCACACCATTGTGATTTGCCACTAAGCTGACAGTAGACTCACGCCATTCACAATCACATAAATCTGCATCAGAGAAAGCAGTTAATTCCTATCAGTGACCATTTGTGCATTGTATTTGCTGTTGATTGACGTGTCTGACAGCTCCTGCTTTCCTCCGGCAGATGGACTATCAAGTTGCTTGGCTTCTGGAGGGCCAGGTGCTGGCTGTTAGACCTGCAATGTGTTAGCATTCTGCAGAGAAAGAGAGGTCTGGTCTGCACCTGCTGCTCCTCTCCCACCTGCAGCTGTCTCTGATCTCCCATACAAGTGTCCAAAAGCGCCAAGATGAGCTTTTCTGCTTAGCAGCTGATGTACTGCAAAGCGACTGTGAAATGGAGGAAAATCACAACACCAATATGTTTGTGTTACTACGATTATGACTAATTGCTTTTTTTTAAAATACTAGATGTAACCTGAAAAACTTTATAAAAGGACTCATTAAATTCATCAAAAGAGACATTAAAGGCATTTATAATGTTATATAAAGTTTTCTATTTCAAAGAATCCTGAAGATTGAAAAAAAAAAAATCTAAGAAAAAAATGCATCACTGTTTTCCACAGAAATATTAAGCTGCACAACTGTGATATTAATTAAAAATATATATATTCTTGAGCATATATAGCCTAATTAACATTAGAATGGTTTCTGAAGGATCATGTGACACTGAAGACTGGAGTAATGGCTACTGAAAATTCAGCTTTGCTGTCACAGGAATACATTTTAAATAGTGGTGCAGTGGATCACAAAACTCCCGGTTTGGATCATACTACGGATTTTGAGTCACAGATCGGATCATTTTTCGGATCAGCAAAAAAAAGTTTGCTTTTCATTAATTACTAAAAGCTTACTTTAAGTACTTCTATACCCCAGCAGAAACTACTAAAGTCAGTAATAAAACAAGAACAATTACTCAAATAACAAGCATAGATGAACAGCCTACAACATAAAATTATAAATAAAGATAGAACAGTAGTATTCAGGTGCAGAAATGTAAAAATTAAGTGTAAAACAACACAATAATGCTTACTGCATAAGTTAAATACAGATTAATCTTTGTTAAAGCTGTGGTGTTGTTTCATTAGCAGACAGAAGCAGGTATTAGAGAAGCAGGCTGCTGTCTCTTTAAGAAATGCACGGACCTAATACTGACACACATCCGGTTTCTTTCTCAGCTGTATACGTTAACTTAAGACATAACCGACTGTGTTTACCAGAATACTTGCCAAAACGGGTATTTTAACATAACTTTGTGTGTATGTATCCATCCGTTGAGGCGTTGTCTCTCTTTCTGCGTGTGCGCGCTTCAGTGTGTGCGGCAGCGGCTGAGCACAGAAAACGGTACGCAAGTCCCGATTCGACTTCTCCTTAAACTGAATGGTCTGAAATTGCTTGAATGTGTAAATTGGCAAGGCAAAATGCAAATGATAAACTTTCACTCTATGATGGTTAAACTTAACAGTTAATCCACGAATCACATGTGTGCTGAACCGTGGGGACTGGTCCGTACGGATCACGGATCATCTTCGATCCTTGCACCCCTAGTTTTGAAATATACTAGAATAGAAAAGTTACTATAACTCATAGCAATGTTTCACAATATCACTGTTACTGTATTTTTGATCAAAGAAATGCAGACTTGGTATGCATAAGATATTTCTTTTAAAAATCTTACATTAACAAAATATTACCATTTTGAAACAAACACACGTAATGTTATATATAACTATAGTACATATTAGGGCTGCACGATATATCGTTTCAGCATCGATATCGCGATGTGGGCATCTGCGATAGACACATCACAGGATGTGCGATATTTAGTATGCCTATACTGATATTTATACTGATCGTTTTCTTTGCTCAAACACAGACACCGCGTCTACACCGGACGCGACAGCTGTACAGAGATATCCATTTTTAAATAAATTTAGTAGCAGAGCTACTGCAAGTGATTTTCAGTGCTGGAAATCCATTTATCCTTTGTTGAAACTTCCGTGTCGTCAAGGAGAGCCCAGGTCACGGTTGCTTAGCAACGGCAGATGCCACGAAAGCGCAAGCTCCCGAGTGCTTTGGTAGAGAAGGAGAAAGTGGCGGGCGTTTTCCACACGTTTTTAGGCGCGCCATGTGAACAGACCCAAAGTTTGTCTACACTGGACGCGACAAAGCAACCATTGCCAATCATTTGAAATTTGTGTCAGTACATCATAAATAGAACGAGGCATCACTTTACTGGCGGGATTTGTCGTGTCGCACCGCATCCAGTTTAGTCAGTCACACAGCATCACTGATTATAATGGGTTCTATTGTATTTTGTCGTGTCGTGCCGCTCGCGTCCAGTGTAGACACGGTGAGAGCCACACAGATGCTCGTGAACACTGAATTCCATTCACTTCCGCTACTATTTGTGCCTGAAATGACACATACGCGCGAAACTGTCAAAATGCATGTCTCTGCAAGTATCCTTGTAAAAACAGTTGCTTATGTCTTAGATGAAGGTAAACAATTGAGAAAGAAAGAGGATAACAATAACAGCAGTTTAATGTCCCTGTTCCTTTCTGTTATGTTAATCAACAAAACACAGAGAAAAATCACTTTTGTAGCTTTAACACAGATTTATTTGATTTAATTTATGCAGTGAAGACTATGCAGTGTTATTTTACAATTTCTGTACCTGTCCTGAATACTGTTAGACTTGCCTTAAAAATACAAAGCACTGTTTATTTCATTTGTATCTTTGTTCTATTATATTTATCTATGGTTGTAATTTATTTCCTATGCTGGTTTAACAGCCTACAAAATCACCCCAATCATTGATTATTTTTTTTTCCAAATAGAGCTATTCAAGTCAACTGATGATTTATTTTTTTCATAACGCAATATATATTGCAGAAAAACAAAATGTCGCAATGTGAGTTTTTTTCCAATATTGTGCAGCCCTAGTTCATATGTACATGTAAGGGCGATCTTTTCCATTTAAGCTGCACAAGTATAAAAGAATTTCTTTTATAAAAGAAATCAAACTCAAAAACATTTTACACATAATCAATTTCTGGAAAAAAGTGTTTTTTAGTGAATTGGTAAACTTAATGGCCAGATAGAAGCACATTACAATCATTGTGATACTCCCTACATTGCCTAATTTTATATTACATAATTTATCATTTTATATATTGCAACATCCCTTGATAAAAGATTCTCTTTGGCTCTTGCCTGTTGCATGATGAAAGAGCTTTTGGAGGGTTTGAGAAGCGGGTGAAATAGATGCTGTGGCTAATGCTGTAGTGAGTCATGCCGGAGAGAGTCTAATTATGGAGACCGGCACCCATCCATCAGCCTTTGTCATGAAGGCTGGCAGAATTAGGATGACATCTCTCTGCATGGCCAGTGTGTCCAGTACAGGCCTTCCAGGCCTCTTTTCCAGATCAGATTCACTTAGTCATTGCCAGCAGCCCATCTAAGCAAATTCAGTCAGGGACTTAATAGCCAGACTCATGCGCTTCAGCAAAGGAAATTAGCGTTTGAGCAATCTAGTGAAGCAGGCAAGAAATGTGGCTCTTTATCTGTTGTGCTTTGAGGGACTACAGTTTGTATTTACATGTTTGTATTTTTTGATATCTGCAACTAAAATATTTTTCAGTTTTGTAGAGATACATTCAAATTAAGTATTAATATTAATAACACAGCTTGACACCATCCGACCGACATCTCTTTACAACCCTTGTATGTTTTTTCCTTTAAACTTGATGTTACGTAGTGTTGGATATCAAGAAAAATCATGCTTGCTTAGAGTCTCAAACATCTGGTATGTCATTCATCATTATCTATTTTTGTGAGTGATATGCGTTATCTTTTGCTGTGTTTCTGATCCTCCCATTCCTGATTTGTCATTATTTCTTTGTATCGAGATGGAGAATTTATCTGCTTTATCTCTCATAAATGCCTGAAAGAAATGAGCTTGAGTTGCTTAATGTGTCAATGCTAAGAGTTGCTAAGTGCTCATCACTGACCTTTTTGTCACTCAGCAACACGAGAGTGAACCTTTTACAAGGCAGCTATTTAGGCGCTTTGTGCTTCTCGGTTTTAACCCAGAGGCTGTATTAGGGAAACCTCTGAAAGGAGTTGGTGTTTGGAGCACAACATGACACATTTTGTCCTAGCAATGCATTTCTTTTCTCTGTGGAACACAAAAGAAGATTTTTTTTCATGTTCATACCATGAAAGTCATTGGGGTCCAGTGTTGTTTGAAGTGCATGGGCTATAATATCTTCTTTTGTGTTTCTTTGCAGAAGAAAGTCATACAGGTTTGGAACAACATAGGGATGAGTAAATGACTGTCCCTTTAAAAACGTTGAAACTGGATATTCTCAACAGATAAAGTGAAAGGTTTTAATGTTTTGTCCAGAGTATTTAAATTTTGCTATGATTCGGGTGCGTTTTTGTTTGGATTTGTGGGCAAAAATTCCTGCTTTCATGTTGTATTGCCATGACATTATTCTGTCTAGACTTTGTATTTGTATGTTGCATTGTAGTACAGTACTGACTCTAGATAGGTTAATGTGTTGATAATACTGCAGAAACATGTAAAGCACAATGCTGCTAATACTCAAAGCACCACCGGTTTTCACCGTATAACTTCAAATGCTAGCAAATGGAAAATGTTTAGCTATTCTGAACATGTAGTATTGCCCACAGCATGTGTGGAATACCCTTGCATCAGTTTTCATTTTTTCTAAGAAGGAGGAAGTGAGTCAGGAAAGCGCTGCTGTGTAGGAGGCTGTGGTGTCCTTTCACTGAGTTTCAGATACACAGAGCTTCTCTACTGCCCATCGTGTTACTTCAAAATGATTGCTGAGCTCCTCTGAGTGTCCATGTGAAAAACTGTGTATAATTGTTCACATTTTGGTCTTTTCCTTTTTGGTTTGATATCATTAACCCGGCATTCTGCTGTTGTTTCCCAGACGCCAACTTTTCTGTGCCCTGTGTGGGTTGAAAATAAAAGCACAAAGAGTTAATGCTTAATTTAGTTGTCCTACAGCTGACTAGTCGATTAGTGAGTTGTGTTAAAAGCCTTTCAGAAAATTCAACTTCTTTAAAGCACTATTCAGACAAATGTCTTTTGTTGTTGCGTTATGTCTTTTTCTGTTATTTGGGCATCCCACCACAAGCGATGTGTTTTAAGACACTTGTGTTAAAAATAGTCTTAACCTTTGAAAATGTGTCTTGAGACCCATGCATTGTGTTCAAGTGACACTTCTTTTTGGCACTTGGTGAGATATTATCTGATATGGTGTCACTGTAGCAATTTAAATGTACAAATTTGCTGACATTAAAGGAATAGTTCACCCCAAAAAAAATATTATTCTGTCATCATTTACTTATTTCATGTTCCAAATCAGTAGGACTTCCTTGATACTGCAAAGCACAAAATACTTCTACTTTTATTCATTTTTGAGCTTACAATTAAAATTCAGTGTTGTTTTTTTTTGGACCCCATTAAGTATGCATGGACACAAAAACACTTGTGTAGCATCTTTTGTAAAAAGAAGTCATACAGGTTTGGAACAAGACACTCCTTTCATTTATGAGTGAATTATCCCTAGTCTATCACTAGTAGTAACTCTAATTGGGAGTCTAGTTTAGGTGTGTGTGTGTGTGTGTGTGTGTGTGTGGGGTGAAGTTTCCTGCTCAGGGGGTGGTGCGATTGGAGGAGATTGCATTAGATAAATATGTGGTTTGTGTGAGAAGTTGTACACGGGCAAGCTTGCTTTTTCAACATTGAGGTCAACGTGTAGGATGTATTAAATGTCACGGCGTTCCTCTCTTGGTGAAGGGGCTCGTTTGGTGTGCCTTGTCATCGGATTACAATACGATAGTCGTCAACAGAGGCAGAGCTGGGGTTTACCTTATCCATGGCATCATGGAAATACGCCCAGTATTGTTTCTTGTCTCTTAATCCCCTACATCTTCAACTGACTTGAGTTCACCAAGCTTCACATTGATACCCTTTTTACCCTAGGCGTCTAAAGACCTCAGATTTCTCTTTTTTTCAAACACTCTCTGTATCTTGGAAACCCAGCTGGTGTGACACTGAGATCGGGTTTGATCATTTCTAATTCACAAAGAGGAAACGAGTTGATACCAAAGATGTGAAAAGTAGCTTTTGCATGAGACTAAACCAGTGTGTGTTCGTCATGATCTGCTCTGCCATCTGAAACAGCCTGGTAAGCTCTGGATTATGTCATTTGTTTACGTCGAAAGGCAAGTGAATAAACAAGGGTGACACTACAGTATTACACACTTGAGAGATTTTAGCATCTGCTTATTAAATGAATCAGCAGCATTATGAGATGTTTGTTATTTGCTGCCACATGTTGTTTATTTATAACTGGTGCAGTTCATTTCTTGGACCTGCACAGATGCAACTGAAGAGGCGGCCTGACAGGATGTAATGTGAGAATGATCAGGTCCTGCTGTCCTACCTTGAAAAGCTCATGTAGCTCTGTTTCTCTCCAGCCCTGTGAATAGATACTCTGTGATAATCAAAAATGCAGTTTGATTGGAGGATTACTATTAAAGCTGCAACTAATTTTGATGATCTGTTGATTTTCTGTGATAAACTGGAAAAAAAATACTTTTATATTTATTATTTTATTGAGAAAGCATGTCATTATACATCTTGACTCATGCTCGCCGTCAAATAATCTGCAGATTGAAGGCTATTCGCCAAAAAAAATAAAAAAGCCCACAATGATGTATATTGTTCTGCAGGAACATTCATTTTTTCCTTTAAACAGACTTGTCTTTCTGGTGATGGATGAGACCACTCTTTATTTTTAGTAATCCTATATTAGTCACTATTAGTCACAAAAATATTGTTGGGTAACCTTCTCGCAATACTTAATTTTCACCAGAAACGTTTCACAATTACCACAGCAAAAAAAATAATATACTGTCCTGGGTGTATGTTTGTACATATATTTTTTTAATAATTATATTTTATGTTGTATATTAAATATTATAGTTATATATTAAAATATAGTTTATTGCTTTGATGGCAAAACATAATTTTCAGCATCAGTTCTTCAGTGTCATATGATCCTCAAGGAATCATTCTAATATGCAGATTTTTTTTATCAATTTTGAAAACAGTTGTACTGCTGAATACTTTTGTTGGAACCGTGCTGCATTTTTGCAGGATTCTTTGAATCATTTATTTGAGAGAGAAATATTTTGTAATATTATTAATGCCTTTGTCACTTTGGATCAATTTAATGCATCCTTGCTGAATAAAAGTGTAATTTCATTAAATAAATAAAATAAAAATAAATTACTGATTCCAAACTTGAATAGTATTTTAAATAAACGTTATGTTTGTCAACTAAGTAATATGGAACAAATATGGTCAGTAATATGGAACAAAAATATAAATTAAGAGTAAGGGATGGTTGGATGCATTATTTTGCTGTAAGTTTAATAGGGATATCAGTTACATGCACTGATAATACTTACATTTTAACGAAATGTTCTTCTAATGAAATAGTCTTTCAAAGCATTTGGCAACCTGACTGTGTGTGAAAATATGCTGATGATTTTCTTGGAGGCATCGAATATAGAAAATTGAACATTATAAAATGCAAAAGAGAAGCATTTTCACTAGCAGTGAATGACTTCTGGTCCTCTTTGTGTAGAAAACAAAAGCATTTGCTTTTATATAGGCCTAAGTAGCCGTTGCTTCAAAATTGACTAGATACAGAACTATTTAAAGGCCACAAAGAATTGGTAAAGATTTGATAAACCACAAGTGTTCCTTCCTTAAGTCTGTGTGGTATCATCTCTTTATGTGTGCTGATATTGTCTGAGCCATGATATTCGGTTTCTGTTCCTGCTCCAATCGTAACCTCTTATTTTTCTCCTTCTCTTTCTCAGGCGTGTGAAAGATGGTGGACCGCTTGGCAAACAGTGAGGCCAACTCTAAGCGCATCGGAGTCGTGGAAGCATGCTTTGGAACAGCAGGTCAACCGCTGGCCATCCCAGGTCGAGTGCTGATCGGAGAGGGCGTTCTTACAAAGCTGTGCCGCAAAAGGCCCAAAGCCCGGCAGTTCTTCCTCTTCAACGACATCCTGGTGTACGGCAACATCGTCATCCAGAAGAAGAAGTACAATAAGCAGCACATCATCCCTCTGGAGAGCGTCACCATAGACACGGTAGAGGACGAGGGCGACCTGCGCAACGGCTGGCTCATTAAAACGCCCACCAAATCCTTCGCCGTCTACGCCGCCACAGCAACGGAGAAGTCTGAGTGGATGAGCCACATCAGCAAGTGCGTCTCGGACCTACTGGAAAAAAGCGGGAAATCTCCCACCGGCGAGCATGCGGCCGTCTGGGTGCCCGACTCTGAGGCGACCGTGTGCATGCGCTGCCAGAAGATGAAATTCTCCCCCGTCAACCGCCGCCACCATTGCCGGAAATGCGGCTTTGTCGTGTGCGGCTCGTGTTCGGAGAAGAAGTTTCTGCTTCCCAGTCAGTCGTCCAAACCGGTGCGGGTGTGCGAGTTCTGTTACAAGCAGCTCTCCACGGGCGGCACCCTCCCGCCCCGCTCGGACTCCTACAGCCGTTCGGAGTTTTCCAGCAACAATATCTCAGACGACGACGACGACGATGACAGCAGTGACTGAGGGTCACTTTTAGGAATATTGACATTCTACAGATCATATCCCATTATTTTAGTCTCATTTTCATTCAGGGTTTGCAAAAGTTCCTATGGCAATAACACTTTCCCAAAACGATTAAAAGCTCCTGTGCATATGAGCAAAAGGTTTGATGAGAATTGTTCCTGCGTATTAATGAACACTACTTGCTGGCTCGCTCTACTTTCATATTAAAGTCACTCTCATAGTCCATTTTAACCTCTTTCATATTTCTTGGCAATGGTGCTCTTTCACCCCCTCCCCCCTTCCTTTTAGCTACCTTATTCTTTCTGAGCGATGCTGCTATCCGCTGGAGGAAGAGAATGTTGGGTAATGTGATTGCGGGCTGTTCCTAGGCATACACTCCCTCAGGTGAAACCGCGTAGTGCATTATAACTAGGTTTTGAACAAGGAACTGCATTTAATGCTTTTTGAACAACTAACCACTAACAAACCGTGAAAGTGTGCGTTCATCAGGTGAAGGTCTTCTGTTTCTCACTTTACTCAGTTTCTAGTAATCGCAAATGACAAATCAGATAGACGCTACTAAGCTTGTAAATGCGTGTATATAATGCTGTGGTGTAGGAAGTCTGTTGGAAAATTCATCTGACAAGGTCGTCGCTTCTTTAGTGCCTTCTTATTTATCCTCAGGATCCTCGAAATGAGAAACTATTTATGACTTGGGCTGATTTCTTCACTTTGAGACACCTGCCTTCATTTGATGGCACATCACATGATGTATTCTGTGTAGAGATGCACAGGTATTTTTATTCACATGACTGTAGTTATGATCAAAACTAGACCGACAGTTTCAGTTGAGGACAGTCCATTATATTATCTCAGTCCGAATAGCTTTTGGACATTCCCATGAATCCAGCTGAAGTAGTTTGTGACATCTTGCATCTGTAGTCCACATGCCCTAAACTATGTTGGCGTATCTCTCCAGCCCTGATTTCAACTCTATACATATGTATACACATTAGCATGCAGCCCACAGGAATCACATGTCACTAAGGCGAAGGACGTGCTATCCATTCGCCCGCCCTCTCTCATTGGGGTCTTTGTGTTAGAGAAGTCACATGTCGGGCCTTGACAGTCAATCCTACACGGTTTGAACGGGAATCGAAAGCATTATGAGGAAGTGACTGTCACACAGCCACCTTTTGTTTTGTTTTTTATATTGCTGTTCGACACAAGAAAAACTGCACTAACAGCTTTCCAAAGTGGTGTGATGTTTTAATAAATGACTCTTGTTGGACACTTTAGAGAGAGACGGTAGTAGATTTCATCAGCGATCTTCCAGGTTTACAGTGGTTTTTACTTCTACACAAGTCAAGCTGGTGGGAGAATCAGCTATACTGCTTGAGAACTGTGTCTCAGTACTGAATACTTGATCACCTGTGAAGATGGCATATTTTGTTTGCGTCAGAATAACAAAACTGACATTGAAAAGGGATATTTAATTAACCTAACTCTGGCTATAAAGAGCCTTCTCAGACCGTCTAGTTGATATGCAATGACAGATACACTTAAGTCAAAAGTATTTTTTTGCTTTTACACATTTATGTGAGACTTATTTGAGATTTAGAAATAGGTTTACAGTGATTGACTCAAAGTAATTATCTAATCTTGCTTTTGGAGTATAACGTTAGATTCCCAGATAGTTATATTTGGCATAGCCTAATGTTTGAGTTAATGAATTGTTTTAATCGTTCCGAATTTAACCTGAGATGATTTGTTTTAATTTTACTTATATTGTATTATTCTGCTTCAGTTGTAAAATTCTGAGATGACTGTTTTGATTTTGCATGTTGTAAACTTTTGTACAATTTTTTTTTTTTTTTTGTATATTTACTCTTAGTTGGGCTTGCTGCTTTTTGTTTTTTCTTCATAGCGTTTCCGTGTGGTTCATGTGTGCGTTTCCTGAACACCTCTGGATCAGCTACCAGCACTTTACTCTCTCTGCAAACCACAAGAGAGGGGTGGGGCCTAGTTGGGGGAGGGGCTTGGGTAGGATGTGGGCGGGACTACATGTCTTTACAAATCTGGCCTGCAAAATACAAGAGAATAGATCTGAGTCAAGGATAAACAGGATTGGCATTTACTTTCCATTTGTTTTCTTTTGTGATTTCTTGAACATGTAATTTATGATTCCCTTGTTCTTGGATGGATTTTAGGGGAGTTTCTATTTCTTGTACATTTTTGCCATTTTTAATTCTCGTTCAAAACTCTGAAAGGGCTGAGAACTGAATGTAATCCATCATATCATCATTATTAGATACTAATTTTGAGGAAAATATATGCATTGCTTAAACTCTTGTGTCTTGTCTTCTGTAATAATTGCCAAATACAAGTACCAACTGCTCAGCATATGCAGCAGAGAGTATTAATGTCACTAGAGGTAGGACTTACTAGGATCAGAACCAAACTGAAAGCTTACACACTGCTGGGCTAGCCTGTCATTGTGATAGATAATCTGTCTGCTGCAGTTTAGTCTATTTGTGTCAGCCTTTATATGGTAATCCATGCCACGTGCAGTAGTATGGTAAGTGGATTGCTCTGTCACTGGGGTTAATGTGCCATTTAAATTCTTTATTTGACATGATTCCTTAGTTTGTTTGATTAGAATTTGTTCAGAAACTTTTGGCCTATAATGGTCATAGAGGTCTCTAAAATCTAGCTCTATATTTAGAATAATCAGCTTTAAGGAGTCAGACTTTTATGGTGTTAATGGCACTCTCTTGGAACAAACCGCTGAAGCCTGAAATACAAAAATCACACATTTCTATGACGCTGATGGACAAGCATGGAAATAAATGGCTTGTTTAATCCATTCATTTGTGCTGTGGTGTGACACGACTGTCAATAATATTCAGTCATTTGCCACTCAATTCCTTCATCAAACTGACAGTCTGGATTTTTAATAGGCGTTAGAGGTGTGGTGCGCATAATCCCTGAAACTTTGTCAGATCTGTGGGAAATTTTAAATTACCCTGACCACCAGACCATAAAGAATATTTGGGTGTGTCTATATTTATAAAAGGTTTCACTGTGGATCATTTTGCTGGTTAATAACCTGTTGGGACTGTTCGTTTCTCAGAGGGCCCTCGGCTGCAGATGTTGAACCCTTCTGCTCTGCACATGTGGATTATTATGCTGCTGATATAAGCGATTAAATATCACGTGCATGTCACGATGCAAGAAAAATCTCCATAATACAGTTATCAGTCTGGGTTTATCTAGGGTTAAAACAAGTTTAAGCAGGACATTTTACATGCTAATATGACCTTTAAACATTTGGAAAACAAAATCAATGGATTAGAGTAATCCTGCACACATTATAACTGACCATAACCAGAGTAATCTTTGGTCTTCTGTGCTAATACACAAGTAAAATTTAACATAAGAAACAAGATATGCACACTCTGCTGTTGTTGAACATATTCTAAAGGATCATTAAGATTATTAAGCAGTCTAGGTTATCAAGTGGGGAATGTGAGCCCGGTCTCATGAAAATGCGTATAAATAGTACGCCAAATAAAAACGAAAACTCGTGGTATAGATACGCAAAAATGGACTTTGGCGTACATATGATACGCACGTGTTTAGCGTGTATATAATACGCAGTTTTCGCGTACGTATGATACGCATCTACCCCAGAACCCTAATCCTACCCATCGCGTAGCATATACACGCCAAAGTCCATTTTTGCGTATCAATACCACGAGTTTTCGTTTTTATTTGGCGTAGTATTTATACGCACTTTCATGTGATCGGGTTGGGAATGTTGTGTCTGTATTCTGCAGTCACATGGTCTTCTCTCATAAATCATTTGCCCTTTGCCTTTCAGTCATGGTGATTAAAAATTTCAGCCTTACATGCTCAGAGAAAGTGCTATTGTGAAGAGAGAAAGTAAACAAAAGGAACGACAAGGGCTTAGTTTTTGTGAACAGAAGATGTCAATGTGTTCAAAGTAAAGTTCATTTAACTCACTCTTTGAACTGTGATATTCTCTATTTTGAGAGTAGCTTAAAGGAATAGTTTGCCAAATAATGAAAATTCTCTTATAGAACAGAACTCTGGTAACCAAAACATTGTGGTTTCCAACATGCATCAAATTAGCATCTTTTGTGTTGCACAGTAGAAATTAAGTCATATAGGTTTGTAATGACATGATGATGGTGTGTAAACAAAGACAAAATTGTCATTTTTGGGTAAACTGTTCCTTTAAACATAGTTCACCGTAAAATTAAAATTCTGTTATTGTTTAATCAAATGACTTTTCTTCCATGTACAACTTTCTTATATGATTTTCTTACAACACAAAAGATGTTTTGAGGTTGATGGTCACGTTTTTAATCATGTTTCAAGAGGACAAAAGTAGGCTATAGAAAAGTAGTTTTTTCTACACGCGGGAAAAGAGTTCATGTGACTACATTGATATGGCAGGCTATGTTCCAAATTTGAATAGATGGAAATTTAATAAGTTTTCAAAATCCCAGTCTGTTTTTGTGTATTCAGAATTGTCTTGTGTTCTGACGTCATGGTGACAGAAGGGGTCATATGAACTGCTTTTATGATACTTTTTTGTCCTGTGGGGAGGCTTAAAGGCACCTGGTTTCAATATACTTTTGTTAAAGAAGCATGAACATTATTTAAAATGTTGAGTTGTTGGTCCGTGGAAGAAAGTGATACAGAACTGAATTAGCTTGAAGGATGAGTAGGTCTAAAACGATGACAGAATTGGTGAACTGTCTCTTTAAGCACCGAATGCCTGGAGGAGGAAAAATAGTGTAGGCCTATATGCAATTCAAGCAGTTTACAAATTGTTAGTTATTGCAAACATGCAAACTCATACAGTGTATAATGATATTCCAAGTCAAAGTTCGAAACTAAATTGAATTTGGTCCTTGAGCTGAAAAATCCAAATTGAAAATTTTTGATACGCCTGCATAAGTTATCGAGCATCAGTTATTAAGTCTGACAGAATGCGCTTCCGGTATCAGATGAATTTCAATGAGTTTGAGTTCAGTTTGTGTGTAGTTGTGGGTGGGAGAATAGAAACTCGTACAGAATGTCAGAGTGGCTGAGATTCACCATGACAGTTTTACAGTGTGCTTCATAATGACAGCTAAAGTGCGCCCCCTGCTGGCAAAGGACAGCGGTGTACTTTTTCTACTTCTAATTCTACTTCAGTAATGGTGTGGCAGTCAACAATTGTGCAGAAAATATCATATAAATATTATAAAATGTGTATAGACTCTGTAATCATAATTTCTGCTTGTCCAAAAGTTATAGAAACAGACTATACCACAGAAATGTCATGGAAATCTGTACTCTTAAAAATAAAGTTTCCAAAAAAGGGTTTCAACAGTTAAATATTTTGGGTTCCCCTAAGAACCTTTAAGTGAAAAGTTCTTAACCAAGTGGCTGAAGTTGTCCGCACTCTGGAAAAATACAATCAGACCAAAAAAAGGTCTATCAAAAATATCTTTAATATCAATAAACATGTCTTAAAAACAGACCAAGGAGTAGATGTTTCAGCCCACACTTTCTTCAGTGCTCACATACAATTCCTGTTTTTTCTTTGTGAAGAACGTTTTAATAATCCAAAGAACCTTTTCCCACTATGTAGAAACTTTTGTGCAATGAAAAGTTAAACACGGATGTTAAAGATTCTTTGTAGAATCAGAGATGCCAATAAGAACCTTTATTTTTAGGAGTGTGTTGTGATGGAGATATTAGGCTTTTCCACTGGTACAACAGAAAATTGCTTATTTATTTTACTTTACCTGCTTCTGAAGGAAAGTGCCCACACACTGCAGGATATGAGGCTTTCATCTGTGTGTTCTTGTTTAAAAATGCTGGATGTGCTTTTGCCCTTTGTGTCTGATAGCATAATGCATGAGAGTAGGAGGAAGATCTTTTTTCCATTCCTTAATACCCATCGTTACTATGCAATAGTCTGCTTTGTGACCGCACAATTTAGAACTGGCTGGGGTTTCTGATATTACTTTGCTTTGTGTAACACACGACCCCCTACAGCACTGCACAGGAGGCGTCATTTTTGAATTTTGATTGTTCCTTTATAGTGGGGTTTTTTGGCCCTTTTTGGAGCATGACAGCACTGTGAACCATCATTATACGGCAAAAGCTGTGTAACGATTGTTCAAAAATGTCTACTTTTGTGTTCCATAGAAAATAACAGCATATAGCCTTTGAAGGGCTATTTTAAATTTTAGCTGAACTATTTCTTTACCATGCACTCCTTAGTGAAGGACACTGGTTAGCAAGGGAAATATTTTTGACTGAATGTAATTTTTTTAAATTGTTAATTAGTGCTCTAGAAAATATTAAGCCATTTTAAAACAGATTAATGTGTTTTCTGAAGAAAAATAAGTGCTTGATTGCAAAACTCAACATACACAAAACTTTAAAAAAATTCCTAAGCATACTTCATAAAAGTTAATAAATAAGTATTAATGGGATTATCCTCGAGTCACCTATATATTATGCATTTCAATGTACATATTAAAAGCAATATGCAAAAACAATAATCTTGTCTTCTCATTCACCATCCACCACAGTAATCACTCAAGTTATTCCATTTCCCAAAACCAAATTGCCATATTTTGAAAGAACAAACTCAATTTTAAAACAATTAACTTTCATGTAAATCGGAAACCACTGAAACCTGTGGATAATGTGTGGAAATTGCTTTTCCTCAAGAAAATGTGATTGACTGTGTCACAA
>JAFVLL020028297.1:0-21856 GCA_021397915.2 Tor tambroides
GGAACCTGTGTGGTGAATATACCCTCTGAATTCCTTACCTGCCTGAACTTACCTCCTGTTCTCCTTCCTGTTGTCCTCGTCCCCAGATCCTCCGACGCTGTGCTGGATAGATCCGTGCTTCACACAATCACTCCGCCAAGTTCCTGTGGATGACAAAAGTCACAGTCAGAATCCCGAAAAGCCATCTGCAAGAGATCCGAAGATCACTACTCACCTCCTATCACTATTCCATCGATGCACTCCCACCAATCCTGTAAATAAACTCACTGTGTTTTACACCTACCTCTGTGTCCTGCAGTTCCGTTACAGTACCACTCAACTTTTATTTATTTATTTATTAATTTATTTTTAATTCTGGGTCAAAATGCCCCAAGGGCAGGATGAAGGTTAAGATTAACACTAGGATACTTTAGAGACAGTCTCAGGTGAAAGCAGGAATAAACACATGGGGATCTGATAAATCACTTGTAATCGTTTGCAGTGCAGTCTCTGTTTTCTGTTGATGCATATTAAGAGGGTTTGGCGCAGGCGCTTGAGGAGTGTTCAGACCTGAATGACGCTTCTATTCCAGTCGAGGAGAAGGGGGCGTCTGGAAGAGGAAAGGGGCTCGTTTGTGAAGCTGATTACACACATGCTAATACATATGAAGGGATGCTTGAAGGTCATGTTTGACAGCTGAGTTATATGTGACTACAGTAGGATTCACACTGCCTACACGGTCCATTTATGCCGAGATGTAGATTGAATTCAGCTTGGATGGATTTTTTTTAGGCTGTTCAAATTATCATTAGTCATTTCAGGTTGATGAAACTTGTCAGCGGTTGTCAACTGGTGGGTTGTGACCCAGAAAACAATGGTGAATGCAATTAAAAAGATGGTTCTGTCAGTTTTTCACCCTGATGTTGTTTTAAATCTTTATGACTTTTTTTTTTCTTTTTTTCTGCAGAATAGAAAATATGTTTTAAAGGAAAATTAACATTGGACCCCCCCAATGACATTCACTTTTTTATTTTATTTTATTTTATTTTATTGTATTTTATTGTATTTCATTTCATTTTATTTCTTATGTTTTATTTTATTTTTTTATATTAACTACTTTATTTTTTCAAAATATCTTTTGTTTTTCACCAAAGAAATAAAAAGTCGTACAGATTTGGAAAGGCATGAGGTTGAGTAAATGACAAAATTTTCATTATTTAGTAAAATAATCTTTTTAATGCAACTTTTTTTTTTTTTGTACAGTTAGTTTGGATAACTTCTCTCTCTCTCTCTCTCTCTCTCTCTCTCTCTCTCTCTCTCTCTCTCTCTCTCTCTCTATAAAATTGACATATATGTTAAATTTCAAGGGCATTATTGTTACTTTTGTGCGTTTTAACCCATTTTGGTACTATGTTGTGTGGCCACTTGATGTTCAGTGTCATATATGCAGATAAAAGCCATTATAAATTCATCGGTTATGACGGAAGTGCGCTTGAGGAGTCGCTTGACTGGTTATTTTAACAGCAAAGCCGTTTTTAACCAAATAGAGTCTCTGTTGTATCTGTCATTTATGCTCGTGTCCTACATCTGCTAGGATTTGTCCTGCGGGAAACGTCAGTCATGCAGCTCCGCACTGGAACGCTGGCTCTGCTGGAGTTTAGAATGGGAATGAGGGACTAAAGAGGCAGATGTTGTATTGGAAATTATATTTAGCCCAGAAGCAAAGAAGGGACAGTCGCTACTAACAAGGAGGAAAGCATCTCATTTCGTTGCTCAAGGTTAGCGGAAAGTAGAAACAGAGAAACAGTGTCGTGACCGTTTGAGGAAGTTTAAGGAATCTAATTTGCCAGAGCCAAGGTAATTCAGGACAGGAATGTCAACGAAAAAAGAAAAGATATTTGACATATTTTCTGGAATTGAACCAAAAGTGGCTGCATTCTTGCCTGCTAGTTTTAGTCCAGTGCTTAGTTCTTGTATAGTATGCAAGGGGATTGTTTTATTTTATTTTATTTTATTTTATTTTATTTTATTATTTTATTATTTTATTTTATTATTTTATTTTATTTTATTATTTTATTTTATTTTATTTTATTTTATTTTTTATTCATATACATTATCATATTTTAAATACATAATTATAACTTAAAATATTAAATAGAAATAAAATGTACAATTAAAATATAATTTACACATATTATTATTATTATTATTATTATTATTATTATTTATTAATAATGTGTGCAAATAATATTATTTTTTAGTTATATATTGATTCATATTATTTATATATTTTTTGTATTTGTAATTTGCTAATTATTTTTATATGAGCAAATTGCAGCTAAACAGTGATCATCATGCATTTTTGGTGTGTGGAAAAGAGCAGCTTTTCAACATTTTCATGTCTTCTTTTGTGTCATATGGGTTTGGGGAGATTTAAATAGTTAAATTATAACAGTGATTTGTTTAAAACATCATCCCCTGGTTTTACGAGACTAAAATGTAAGTCTGAGCTGTTTGAACTGAAAGCAACTTGCACTGACTGATCTTAAAATATATCAGTGCCTTTGTTTTATCTCAAAATGCACACCAGTAATTTTTTTTCTAAGCATGTTTATAAAAATGACTTAAATGTTTTAATTGGAACTATGGCCTAATCCTGGCTTAGTCTAAGCCCTATCTGTGAAACCAGGCCCATATATATATATATATATATTTTTTTTTTTGCATTTAAGCTGCATTTAAAATCCACTTGGCTCAGAAACCTGAGGAGGCTTGAGGCTTCTGTCAAATGGCACACATTATATAAACACATTGCTTTCTTTATGAAGACATTTGTTTGTAAATTTCACAGGCTTTGCTTGCTCTGTTTATTGTAGCACACGAATCCTTCTGTGACCTTGAGCGATACATTTCTTTCATAATCTTTTGTGATGAGAACTCAGGGTTCAGCTAATGCTGCTGTGCCTGTTGTGTTGCTTATGAAAGATGGCGCCCCATTTTCTTTTCCACTGATTTTCTGAGTCAGTCAGCAACACCACACACTATTCACTGGGTGACAGATTGTTCCCACTTCTTAAAATGATGCAAAGCGTCGCAGTGGAGATCATTAATTAGATTAACAACAAAAAATAAAAAATAAATAAAAATGCTGTCTCTTCACAGTCATTAAGCAAAGACTATTTTGCTATTTTGTAACACTTCTTTTTGAAATTAGCACAGGAAAATTTGACAGATTCCTACAGGGACATACTGCAAAGCTATAGAAGAACATCTGAAATAACTAATATTAGAAAATAAAAAAAATAAATAAAAAAAATATCATATTATATTTTCTTTTCTTAACATTTTTTTTTTTATAATTAAAGTGGGTTTTAATTTAATTTAATTTAATTTAATTTAATTTTCCCATAATCATCAATATTCTATGGAATCATTTGTAATTTTAAAAATAATATTTGTAACGTATATATATATATATATATATATATATATATATATATATTCTGTTGGACATATGTCTTACTCCGTTTGGAATATTGATGATGATATTCTATTCATCCTCATCAAGCTATAGAAGAACATCTGAAATAGCTAATATTAGAAAATAATAATAAAATATATATTAGTTTATTTTCTTTTATTAACATTTTTATATATATATATATATATATATATATATATATATATATATAATTAAAGTGGGTTACAATTTAATTTAATTTAATTTAATTTAATTTAATTTTAATTTAATTTTCCCATCATCATCAATATTCTATGGAGTCAAATGTATGTCCAATATAAAAAAAAAAAAAAAAAAAAAAAAAATATATATATATATATATATATATATATATATATATATAATTAGAATATTGAGGAGTATGTAAAATAAAATAAAATTTTTGTAACATACTGTATATATATATATATATATATATATATATATATATATATATATATATATATATATATATTACAAATATTACAAATATTATTTTTAGAATTACACATATTTTATTTTATTTTATTTTATTTTATTTTATTTTATTCCATCATCCTGCCAGATATAAATTGCTGTTAGGAACATTAGTTCTGATAGACAAATGCCACAATTCACATTTCTAAGCGCACAAAAAGCAAGGCTCTGCCTTTAGGTGATAACAACCTATCATTTAATGATTCATCATTCTGTATTTTCATAGTTGAATGGAACGTCATTATGAGCATGATAATCTTTACAGTCTCTCTTATATCATACCATTACTGTCACGTCTCTCTATATTCACTTCTCAAATTCACTTCATGCTTGCTTGCTTCTTTTCCTCCACTGATAAGAAAGTGTGAATATAAAGATAGAGCATAATTACTGTATTGTACAGTTTAAAGGTTTACAGAATTATGGTCTATTTGCAGAAACTCTGAATTTTTGACATGATTTTTAAACAATGCAGTGTGTGTTTAATGTGTCTGAATTCCGTCACAATGTGGCTAATTTGAAGTCAGTGATTCATTGACTTGAATTTTGATTCTGTTCCCCAAAGATTCACTCAGATTCATTTTATATCTTGACTCTTTTTATCACCATTCCCCAAAGATTGGCTTCACTGATTTCTTCACTGATTCATTCTGTGACCTGTTTGATTCCATTGGACAAAGAATTATTCCCTTTAGTTCACTGATTCATTTTGTAACTTAACTCTTTTTATCCCATTCTCCAAAGTTTACTTCAAAATTGTTCACTTTGTTAATTTTATAAATTGACACTTTTGGTTACATTCACCAAGGATTCTTCCGTTTTTGTTTTGTTGTTGTTGTTTTTTTAACTAATTTGTTTTGTAACATCACTATTTTTATTAAATTCCCAAAAGATTCATGCTATTTTGCTCACTTCCATTGAAGATTCATTCAGATTTTGTTAAATGATTCATTTTGTAATGTAACTTTTGATTATATTGTCCAAAGATTTATTCAGATTTTTTCACTGATTCATTTTGTAACTTGATTCTATTGATTCTATTCAACAAGGATTCTGTTGATTTGTTTAATCATGACACTTTCCACCCCCCCCCCCCCCCCCCCCCCCCAAAAAAAGTCTGCAGATTTGTTCAGTGATTCATTTTGTAATGTAACTCTTTTGAGTAAATTACCCAAAGATTCATTCTAATCTGTTCACTAATTCATTTTGGAAATTGACTCTTTTTATGCAATTCCCCAAAGATTAATGCACATTTGTTTACTGTTTAATTTTGTAACTTGACTCTTTGAATCCATTTACAATGATCCATTCATATTTTGTTTTCACTGATTGGTTCAGTGATTCATTTTGTAACACAGCTCTCTTTTGATTCCATTCACCTAAGATTCACTCAGATTTGTTTATATACAGTATCTTTACTTATTAATTCTCAGACCCTTTCTGTTGGTTACAGTAACTGCTCATACTTTTTTCTTTGAAGACAGAAAAAAATATGCTTCAAAAGGCTGAGACTTCTTTGAATGAATCAGCTATCTGATTTAAACCGAAAAAATGCCACTATTGTTGAGAATCACTGGACTTGATGCGAACAGGCCTTTATTCGCAGGCTGAAGAGGAAACTTGTCAAAACTGGCCTGCAGGTTTCTGTTCATGAATCAAACAATAGCCAACAGCACTATCCATTATTGATGGCTGAAATACAAATAACACTACACTTTCAGCTTGAAGGTGACCCAACGAACAGCCGTTCCCTAAAGTACTGATGAGTCAGAGAAAGGCTTTACATCATCAGATCTGAGCTTTCTCTCTCACCTCATCCGTGCCTTCAGCTCCACTACAAACAAAAGTCAAAATCAACTTTCACTTTCTAGTTTCTTCCCGTTAATGGGAGTTCCTCGTGTTTATTCTGACAAATATTAGCTGTATTAGTGAGTGAAGTTGTAAAGAGTTATGATACCGTTAACCAATCAGTGTTGCATTCATAGTATCCTTTTTCTGGAAATATCCCATTCCCACTTTTCCTTTTTTCCCTTCACTCAGACTACTTCTCGCTCGACTAAACGTCACTGATTGTGCCCATCTCTAGCTGATGGAGATTTGAGTAGAAAATGAGGATATAACCTCATTAGCCGAGGCGACGAAAAGCTATTGAGACTGATCCAACTGATCTGTCTGTAACCATGGGAGTAAATTGAACTGTCCTGGTTCAGTAAGTTGATCAGGAAGTGTGTGTGTGTGTGTGTGTGTGTGTGTGTGCGTGCTGTATAATAATGTGTGAGTTCATGGGTTTAGTCTTGGCTGAGAGGAGGCGTCTTTCACATTATTCACTACTTATGGAGTACTTGTTAATGCTTATATATAAATATATATATATATATATATATTACAGTTTATATATCAATTGATGTATTTTATATTTTAAATAAAATTTTACTTACATTTTACTTAATGTTTTACTTACTTTTTTAACTTATTTTTACTTAAAATATACTTATTATTATTATTATTATTCATTTAATATTTTGATATTATTAATGTATATTATAGTTCATTATTGATTCATATTTAATATTTAACTGCATTCATTGTATAAATGCATTTATAGGTATTATAAATGGTTAGATAGATAGATAGATAGATAGATAGATAGATAGATATTATTATAAATAATTATTTTATATTTCACCTAATATTATTTATAACATCACAGTTTATATGTTGATTCATATATATTTTTAACAAAATAGTGCTAAATTATATGTGTGTGTGTGTATATATATATATATGCTTGTGTGTGTGTGTGTGTGTGTGTGCGCATTCACATTTTATATCACATATTATATCACATCACAGTTTATTGGATGAGAAGTGCTGCTCACCAAGAATAATACAATTTAGGTAACTCCAGGATTGCTTATCGATTTGTGTGATTGTTGGTGCATCAGGCGGCACAGGCAATCGTTTTTGTGCCCTTTCCTAATGGTGACCAAATCAATCATAAGCAAATTATACAAGATCTATATCACACTGCATAATGCTTAGCAGTTACACTGAAGGCCCATAAAATAGATTGGGCCAGGACAGATTTGACTGGAGGAGAGAGATGGGGCCTTGATAAGCTCCCCTCCTCTTATTTATCTGTGCTGTAGCTGAACTGAGCGTGAACTGTAACTTATATCTGGATGAAGCGATGTTTCTGATCAACAGAGAACTACAGCGACAGCATTTGTGCCAATTCCTCTCATTGTCGGCCATTTCATCTCCTTATAAATAGTTAATGTGAACAAATGTACAAGGCACAGTTTTCTTTCCAAAAGCTTCCACTGTTCTGTCATTTCTTGTCTCAGTGAGCATCAAATGAATTCTATTTTTTAGCGGGTGATTATAAAGGGGGAGTGACTTGCGTTAATGGCTTCATTATAAGTTTTTGGATCATAAACTGTATAAATGATGATTGCATTATAATCCGTATACATTTGAACAACAGCAGTCTTAATTAAAGCCTTAACTAGCTCTCGCCCGCTGTGAAATAAATGTTTTTAGAGCAGTTAGCTTTTGCATGCTGGAGTGTGATGTGTTTGCTTTTGACAATGAGTCAGGAGGCATTTGATTGGATGTTTTTGATGTTGGCAGAATCAAATGGCCCATGGGTATTTAATTTGTGAGGTCGGGTTGAGTCAAGTATTCACTGAGTTTTTAAGGTAGGCGAAGTCTAAATGATAATTGGGGATACTGTTTTTGAGGTGGGCGGAGTTAAATGACGAAGTCAAATTACCATTAGGTATTTTGTTTTTTGAGTTGGAGTCAAATGCCTGTACTTTATATGACTTAATTGCTGTTTGATGAGCTGCTTGGAGACTTCACACGTTGCCCTGGTTGTTGTCCAGTTTTTTATTTAGATTTTAATCGTAAGACTTGTAGACCAGGAGAAACCCAAATGGCAGGTGAACATTGTGGTTTTGAGGTGGGTGGAGTCAAATACCCAAATGAGTGTTCTGTTTCAAGGTGGGTGCAGTCAGAACTATCCTTGAGTGTTCTATTTTGAGGTGGGTGGAGTCAAATACCCAATGAGCGTTCTGTTTTGAGGTGGGTGGAGTCAGAATTATCCTTGAGTGTTCTGTTTTTGAGGTGGGTGGAGTCAGAACTATCCTTGAGTGTTCTGTTTTGAGATGGGTGGAGTCAAATACCCAATGAGCGTTCTGTTTTGAGGTGGGTGGAGTCAAATACCCAATGAGTGTTCTGTTTTGAGGTGGGTGGAGTCAGAATTATCCTTGAGTGTTCTGTTTTTGAGGTGGGTGGAGTCAGAACTATCCTTGAGTGTTCTGTTTTGAGATGGGTGGAGTCAAATACCCAATGACCGTTCTGTTTTGAGGTGGGTGGAGTCAAATACCCAATGAGCGTTCTGTTTCGAGGTGGGTGGAGTCAGAACCACCCTTGAATGTTCTGTTTTGAGATGGGTGGAGTCAGAATTATCCTTGAGTGTTCTGTTTTTGAGGTGGGTGGAGTCAGAATTATCCTTGAGTGTTCTGTTTTTGAGGTGGGTGGAGTCAGAACTATCCTTGAGTGTTCTGTTTTGAGATGGGTGGAGTCAAATACCCAATGACCGTTCTGTTTTGAGGTGGGTGGAGTCAAATACCCAATGAGCGTTCTGTTTCGAGGTGGGTGGAGTCAGAACCACCCTTGAATGTTCTGTTTTGAGATGGGTGGAGTCAGAATTATCCTTGAGTGTTCTGTTTTTGAGGTGGGTGGAGTCAGAATTATCCTTGAGTGTTCTGTTTTTGAGGTGGGTGGAGTCAGAACTATCCTTGAGTGTTGTGTTTTGAGATGGGTGGAGTCAAATACCCAATGAGCGTTCTGTTTCGAGGTGGGTGGAGTCAGAACCACCCTTGAATGTTCTGTTTTGAGATGGGTGGCGTCAAATACCTAATGAGCATTCAGTTTTGAGGTGGGTGGAGTCAAATATCCAATGAGCATTCTGTTTTAAGGTGGGTGGAGTCAGAACTATCCTTGAGTGTTCTGTTTTGAGGTGGGTGGAGTCAAATACCTAATGAGTCTTCTGTTTTGAGGTGGGTGGAGTCAAAATAATTATTGGGTGTTATTAGGTTGGGTGCAGAACTTCACACGGTGTCTTGGCTGTTGACCTGTTTCTTAATTTCGATTTTAATCCTAAACCTTGTAGAACAGGAGAAGTTGTGTTTTTGAAGTGGGTGGCGTCAAACGCCCAATTAGTGTTCTGTTTTGAGGTGGGTGGAGACAGAATTATCATTGAGTGTTCAGTTTTTGAAGTTGGGTGGAGTGAAATTCCCATTAGACTTTCTGTTTTTTTTTTTTGTTTTGTTTTTTTTGTTTTGTTTTTGCGGTAGGTGGAGTGAAAATTACCATTAGCCCTATTCGCATGGGATTAGTATTATTGCTCAATTATCATTGAGTGTTCTGTTTTTGAGGTAGATGTAGACAAACGCCCAATGAGCGTTCTGTTTTGAGACTGAATAGTTGGGTGGAGTAAAATTCCCTTTAGACTTTGTTTTTTTTTTGTTGTTGTTTTTTTTGAGGTAGGTGGAGTGAAAATTGTCATCGAGTATTCTGTTTTTGAGGTTGGGTGGACTCAAATGGCCATTAAACATTCTGTATTTGAGTCAAATTCCCAATGAACTCAATGATACCTCATTAAGTGATTTGTTTTTGAGGTAGGTGGAGACAAATGCCCAATGAGCAGTGTGTTTTGAGATTAGTGGAGTCAAAATGTGTTTGGTTTTTGAGGTTGGGTGGAGTCAAATTCCCATGAGACATTGTTTTCAAAGTGGGTGGGTTGTAATGCCCAGGTTGCTTTCCGTTTTGAAGCGGGTGGAGTCAAAATTATTAAATGTTTAGCTTTTGAGGTTGAGTGGAGTCAAATTCCCATTAGACATTGTTTTTGATGTGGGTGGAGTGAAGTGCCCAGTTAGCCTAGCTTTCTGTTTTGAGATGGAGGGGGTCAAACTTACCAATGAGTGTTCAGTTTTTGCGGTTGGTTGGAGTCAAATGCCCATTGAATTCAATGATACCTCATAGAGTTTTCTGTTTTTGAGGTAGGTGGGGACAAATGCCCAATGAGCATTCTGTTTTGAGATTGGTGGAGTCAAAATAATCATTGAGTGTTCTATTTTTGGGGTTGGGTGGAGTCAAATTCCCATTTGTTTTTGAGGTGGGTGGAGTCAAACACCCAATGAGCTTTCTGTTTTGAAGTGGGTGGAGTCAAGGTAATCAATGAATGTTTGGTTTTTGAGATTGGGTGGAGGCAATTTCCCATTAGACATTTTTTTTGAGTTGGGTGGAGACAAATGCCTATTGAGCTTTCTGATTTATAGCGGGTGGAGTCAAATTCCCGTTAGTTGCTCTATTGTGAGGTAAGTAGAGTCCCAATTATCATTTGAGTGTTCTGTTTTTTAGGTTTGGTGGAGTCAAATGCGATTCTGTTCTATTTGATGATGAAATTTATTTTATTACCTCTCTTAAATATTAAACCTGAACTATTGTTTGAATTATTTTTGGCCCTTGAGACCAGGGTTGCTTTGAGCTACTGCAGAATGTGTCATGCACTGCGGTGCTCTGGGTGAAATATTGAGAAGTAGACATTTTAAAAGCAGGACGTGTTAGAGGGGCTGTCAGTTTTTGGAGAACCATAAAAGGGGACAAAATACTGTTCCACCTCTCAGTTGTCATCAGACGCAAGTGCAGGGAAGTGTTCATAAATTATTTCTGTCAAGAACAAAATTGAGCCCCCCCTCCAAAAAGAGAGGAAAAAACATGAAGTCATTGATGCCATTCATAGCAAAATCCTCAGTTTGGTTCATCAAATATTTACGATCTAAATATCAGGCAATGAATACATAATGACACAATGAGTTGGGAATCCAAGTCAGAAATCACCTAGTGTAAACACAGCATGAACAGACAGACGAGTAATGTTGATTTAACTCTCAAGTCATCTCAACTGACATCCAGTGTTTCTGGTTTTCTCTTATTTTCTTTACGCAGGTTGACTTTACACTATAGACAGCTGTAGAGAGGAACAATTTTCCTTGCCGTTTCTGCTTTGCTGCCCCCTGGGGTGCATTGGAAACTGTCTGAAACAACTATGTTTTGCCGCCTCGAATACAATAATTTCCTTGTCTCCAGACCCCTAGAATATGGTGTTTTTGTTTACAGTGAAATTCTCTGAAGATTGTGGCTCAAACTTCTTCAGTAGAGAGCCGCAGCTTCTCTGAGAGACTTTAAAAAGTGAGTTGTATTTATAGTCATGCGGTTCTGTTTGTGGTTTCTGTTAATTTTTAATGCACCTAACGGCATCTTAGTTCAATCAGCGTTAAAAAAAAGTATGGTTGAACAAACTGTTCAGAGGCCAAGACTGCAACTTCCATCTTTTGTTTTTGCGCAACTATTATCAATGGCTATGAAAACTACCATAGCCTTTGATAAAAAGCCAGATTGTTTCATCATATATTTATTTTCAGGTGGCAACTGTGTTTTGTTTCATGCTTCCACTCATTCCAGATCAAGGATGACCCAAAGAAAGCACACAATAAATCATCACACAGAGCACCTCAACAGTCGCGCTCAGCCGTTTCAAACACAGCCTATCAATTTGCTAATGTTTGAACATTGTGTCTCAGTAATTGGCTTTGAGGAACTGAATGTGGGGAGTCTGTAGTTGGCAAGCTGCCTCCAAATGCCAGTAGGATTTTGTCAGGAGATAAAGCTCAGCTGCTGCTCGCTCTCTAAACAACAGACTGGTTAGATAGCTCTGTTCATCACCGCCCTTTTAGTCACCTGTAAAGGTAGACGCTGATACGGGAACATCACAATTCTGATGTTTTTAGCATTCACACAGATACACAGGCATGCACAGAGACAGACAGATTGGTTATCTTGTCTTCAAACAGACAGGTAAGCTGAATCAGATCAGACTGGATCGCAAACTCAGATGGTTTTTGATGTTACTTTGATCCCTGGAAATGCATTAAAGAGCTCATCCAAATTGGACTTTTAGTTAGTTTAAAGTTGAATTTCTTCGCTTTTTTCGTTTGATTTATTTCAGTAATCGCTGTTCTCTCACCGCTGAGGACCTCAACAGACAGTGGCTGAAGCCGGACCCTAATTTGAGCCCCACAATTTACCACACCAAAGGCTTCCTCTATTACCTCAACAGCATAAGCAGGATTCCGCTGGTAATTTTCCATTAAATCTCGCTGCATTGTAACTGACCTACTGAATCCTAAACTTCCACGAGGGGCTCGCCGGAAATTGCTCCATGATCTCAGAGCTTTCTGCTTCTAAACGCAGGTCGGGGATGACCAAATCCATAAATGTGTGTTAGGGGCCACCGATCTGGATATTAGACCGTACAGACTGAAGCAGGCCTGTATGGATCTAAGTGCTTTGTTGTTGATCAGAAAACAACTGCAATTTGAAATTACCACTTTTGTCAATTGGATTAAATGAACTACAAAAATAATGAAATCACGACTGGCGTAAATGTGTGACTATATACGTTAGTCTTCATTTACAAAGTTTTAATTTACTAAACTAATCATTTGCCTCAGCTGACTGATGAAATGAAACTAAGGATATCAAATTGTAAAAGATGCAATATACTCAAATTACAAGTACTTGATTTTTGGAATCTGATTACGTAATCCAGATTACATGTAATCAGTTACTACCCAGCTCTCTCTCTTATTGTGTGTGTGTGTGTGTGTGTGTGTGTGTATATATATATATATATATATATATATATATATATACAATGGCCAGGTAAAGTTATTTTGTGGTTTTGAACTCAGTTCAGTGAAAGATTCAATGATTCACAAATAAAGACGGTCACTTGTTTTGTTTGTGAGTGAATCAGAGGTTTCGAATAAATCCTGATGTCTCTGGCTTTTGAATGAATCGGTTGAGTAAACGAATAATTGACTCACACAGTCTCAACGTTGCAATTCACATACTGTCTGCCCTAAATAGTATTCAAGATAAATAATCCAGAAACCATTTGGCATAGATAGTATGCATGGGATGCAGGGACTTGTTTTGTTTGTGAATTAATCAGCATTTGAACAGATCAGTTGTGTAAATGATTCAATGACTCACTCATTAAGAGTCACTTGTTTTGTCTCTAAAACAAATCTGCATTTTGAACGAGTCAGTTAAGTAAATTATTCAATAACACGCTCACAGATGGAGTATTAGATGACCTCTAGTTCATGTCTCCAAACAGAATTAAGAGCTTTTTTTTATTTTTACTCAGATCTATTCATAGAGTCTTTACTGGTGCCTTTGTGCTTCTCCTGATGCTGTTAGAGCACTAAAGAATAACTTCTATCTTTTACCTCGTCCCTATCCACCCCCTGTCCTTTTTCAAGAGACACTTCTTGGGAAATGGAGTGATGGACCATTGCTCTGTCTATGCAAGTCAAGGGGAAAACAAAGCAACAGAAGTAGGTTCGCCAGCACTATGCTTGTAAAAATGTCAAACATTCTAGGACGTCATAACCTAAACTGATGCTTGCTGTTCGGAAACTATATGCACTTCTAGATTAAAATAAATTATGCAATTAAATGAATTCATTTTATTCTGAATAGTGTGGAAATGACCATTGTCGGTCCTGTAATAAAGCAGGAATGATCTGTTGTGAAGAACCGAAGAACATTAATGCTAGCAGGAGTGCTTTGACACAATTATCCAGATTTACATATCAATTACGCCATTCATGTTTAATCACAGTAATAATTATGCACCAAACCTGGTCAAAGGAGCATTGTCATTTTCCCAAAACCTACAATGGAAAAAAGCGACTTGTGCCGTTAACGAATGAGTAAGGAGCCCTCTTGTTGCGCCTTTACAAAAAAGGCTCATCGCTATGCACTGTCTCCAATTAACAGCCACACTGTCAAGAGACAAAATCTGAATTAGAGTCAAAATGCGATGCATTGTCTAGCTTTTTATTCCCCTTGTAGTACTAGTCTGTTGTGTCACAAGATTAATTATGTTTGGCTCAGTCTCAGTCATTGCTGTTGTGTCAGGAAAGTCAAAAAGGTGGTTTTGTTTCCGCCTGACACGTGACCTCCTCGTTTTGTTATATATTTGAGAAACTGCTGTGCTATTACATTCCGCAGGTATTTTGCGATTACCATGGTCACTCCAGGAAGAAGAATGTGTTTCTTTATGGCTGCAGTATGAAGGAAACCCTGTGGCAATCTGGATCTCCCATTAACACAGCCTCCTTGAAGGAAGACCCGGGATACAGGGTATACTCACTGCCTGTTACAGAGAAAATCACAAATGAGATCTTTCATATTCATATTCATGTTTCTCCAGGATGATATTGAGATGAAAATGCAGACACAATGCCATAAAGTGATAAAAATACATGTGAATCTGAGTTTTCATTCTATGAAAGTTTTGTAGGTCACTATGAAATCTACAGTAAAAACAGAAATGTTACAATTTCTGTTATTATAGATCTTAAAAATGTAATTTATTCCTCTTTGATGACAAAGCTAAAATTACTCCAGTCTTCAGTGTCATGTGATCCTTCAGAAATCATTCTAATACGGCGCTCAAAAACGTTTCTTATCATTATCAATGTTAAAAACAACATTTTTGTGGAACGGATTCTTTTTTAAAAGGATTCTTAAAGTTTAAAAGAACCACACTTATTTGCAACAGAAATCTTTTATAACATTCTGATTAATTTAATGCAACATTCCTGAATAAAAAGTATTACATTCTAAAGTACTAAAGTAAAAAAAAAAAAAAAATCGGTAACACTTTAGCATAAGGATCAATTCTCACTGTTAACTAGTTGCTTATTAGCATGCTTATTATTAACATATTGGCTGTTTATTAGTACTTATAAAGCACATTTTCTACACATCTAATCCTACCCAATGCTAAACTTTAAATCTACCTTACTAACTATTAATAAGCAGCAAATTAGGAGTTTATTGAGGCACAATTAATTATTGGTTTGTTAATGGTGAGAATTGGATCTTAAAATAAAGTGTGACCAAAAAATCTCACTGTCCCAAAACATTTAAATGGTAGTTTGTTACCCACAAAATAATTTTACAGCTCTATACTCTTACGTTACATTCATTCTCATCTGTTTCTATTTTTATTGCTCCTATTTTAGGAGAAACTTCTGAAACAATGTTGATTCTTCAAAGTCATACAACTGAGAACTCAATTATATCTCCTGAGCTATGAAAGAGCAACCTTACAGCAATAAAGTCTGGCTTCTGCTGTATCCCCATAATCTATTTTTGCTCTCACAGGAAGAGCCAACAATTCATGATATTTTTAGTGTCCTTATTTTACAGTATCATTATTTATATACAGTGAGAATAAGTTTTTTTTGTGTGATTTATTGTTTTCTGATTGGCACGGTTGTTTCCATCCTCCATGAAACGTTTATTTCTGAGCCAGTTTTTGAAGTTTAGTGCTGAAGGAAGTTTCTCCCCAACATACAGGCTGTGACGAATTGTGTTAAAGGACAGTTTAAAGGCATATGTAAATCTGTGGAATCTGTAATGTGGAAAATATTGCATCGCTAGCTGCTGTCTGACTGATGTCTGCCATCTATGCAAAGGAGTCTCTTAAGCTAAATATACACCAAACTAAAACTGAAAACAGTGGCATAAAAATCAAATACAATGAAATGCATGGTTCTTTTTCAAACCTCATACATTGTTTGTGTTGACAGACCATCACTAAAACTCTGGACTGAATAGCTCCTGCGTTCTCCTTCAACAGCTGCAGCTATCCGGTGGAAAAATCTCGGGCGTCCACAGCGCGGGTTGTCGTTTGGAGGGAGATCGGAGTCCTCCGAAGCTACACCATGGAAAGCACTTACAATGGATGCAATCAAGGCATCTACAAGGTTAGCCAGATTAATTTTACTTCTTTATAGAGTTGCATCACTTTTGCATGCAGCATTTTAGCACAAATAGTGCAGTCTCATTCACCAACCTACTGTACCATAAAACATTTGCTAACCAGGTGTTAAATGCTCACTGCGCCGTATGTAAAAGTCACTGTCGTAGTTTTCAGCACAGCTATGCAGTTTTGAATGTGATATGAGCTCGTAATTCACAAAACATAATGCGATTTGTGTGCAGTTTATTTAATTTAATTTAATGTTGTATTTGTTAGGGACAGATACAATAAACATAGATGAAACTTAAACAACAAACATCCCATAAATGTATCATAGTGCTTGTAGCTAAAGCTAATTTGCAATGTAAATGTTAATGTAAAGACAGTAAGAAGGTGGTAATTGGATTTATTTATTTATTTATTTATTTATTTATTTATTTATTTTAAATGTATATTCTAGTGATGTCAAATGATTAATCATGATAAATCGCATCCAAAATAAGTTTTTGTTTACATAATATATGTGTGTGTACTGTGTATATTTATTATGTATATATAAATTCACACACATGCATGTATATATTTAAGAAAAATATGGTGTTTATATAATAAATATATTTTTATATAAGTTATATGAATTTAAATATATACATGTGAATACATGTAAATATTTGCAAAATATATACTGTATGTGTGTGCATTTATATATACATAATAAATATACACAGTACACACATATATATGCGATTAAGCACGATTAATTGTTTGACAGCAGTCAACCTTGCTGGGGTTGGGCTCTCCAAACACAGTAAAAACAATAATATTGTGAAATGTTTTTACAGGTTCAAATAACTTGTTTCTGTTCTAATATATTTTAAAATGTAATTTATTCTTATGGTGGAAAAGCTGAATTTTCATTACTCCAGTCTTCAGTGTCACATACTTCATCAGAAACAGTTGTGTTGCTTAATATTTTTGTGGAAACTGTGATCATTTTTTATTCTTTGATGAACAGAAGAACAGTATTTATATAAATGAAACATAAATCTTCTGTAACATAAATGCCTTTATTGTCACCCAATTTAATGTGTATTGAAAGTAATCATTTTATTCCAAACTTTGAATGGAAGTGTATATTTTCTAGCAATGATGACATCATAAGGGGGAGAAGAATGTTATAAACTGCCCCTTATTGAGACATATGGCATAGTCAAACACATTTTCATTCATTTTCATACATTGCAACTTCTTATTGTTGCTGAAATATACCACAGTCCATTTTTAAGCTGTTTAGCTGCAAGCTCACTGTTTCAAGCCTAGCTTAAATCTGACCTTCTTTTCGTCCCTTGGTATTCTCCATCTGGCCTTCCCACAGTCGTCTTCTTCTCTAATGATGCTCTCTGAGGGACCATCCCTTGTTTTCCCAGGTATTCATAATCTGCACATTCTCTCCCCCATCTACAAGTTTAATAATCATTCATTAACCTGCTTATTTAGCCACATGCGGTTTTCTGATCGTAGCTTCCCTGAGAATTAATTTACAGAAGTTGCTCCTTTTTCATTTTTCGTTTCATGCAGAGTTTTTGCTTGGTTTGGTAGCCAATGCATTATGAGAAGCAGAGGGAACAAATATGCAGTCATCTGTAGTGAATGGGTGCCGTCAGAATGAGAGTCCAAACAGCTGATAAAACATCAAAATAATCCACACCACTCCAGTCCACCAGTTAACATCTGGAGAAGCGTCTTGTAATATTGCTTTCTCCAGTGAAATGTCATCTTGTCTGAATCAGCAGACAAGTGAAAACATTTGGTGGATTATTGTGATGTTTTTCTCAGCTGTTTGGACTCTTATTCTGACGGCACCCATTCACTGCATTGCTGAACAAATGATGGAATGACACATTTCTCCGAATCTGTTCTGATGAGGAAACAAACTCTACATCTTGGATGGCCTGAGGGTGACGTTTTCAGTATTTTTTTTATTTTTGAGGGAACTGTTCCTTTAAAGGGATTTGGGGCCAGTTTTACTAATCAGGGCAAATTAGCTCAAGAGCTCAATTCCAAAACAGCGCTGATGGGTGTGGAAATTTCAGCGGGTGATTTACTAACACCACGCAAATTAAAGAACACAGACGCAACATCTCATTTACATATCGACCAACGCAATATACCAAGCGCAGCACAAATTAGAGCAGTCGCAAATAAAGAATAAAGAAATAAAGAAGCCACAGAACATTGAAAAGAACCAGAGGCCAAAAAATGAAGGGCTGCAGAAGTTTTGATTTTGTATTGTGTGGTATTGTTTGGTATTGTGTGACTCCTAGTTGAGGATTCCAAGTCATCTTTTATTTCCTGAAGCAAATTAAAAATAACATGGCTTGGTAAATGATATTTTCGTGTTCTTCTTGCATTCCAAGTAAATTAATGCGTGTGAAAAAATCCTCTCTCTTCTACCACACGCTCTCTATTCTCTGCAACAATAACTGCAGTCATTTCAAGAGCAAAATAGTTTAAGACATGCTTTTTTGGGCGTTAAATAATGGCACAAATACCAGTAATTTGACAAGCGCAAACATTAGTAAATCTCGTTGCATGATTCATTTGAATAATCTCCTCCCATAAATTTTACATCTGAAAGAGAAACTCCTATAAATGCATATTCAATAAGATCAGGTGCAAAAATAACTGTGTCCACGCCTTTTCAGCGCTAATTCTTCACTGCGCGTCTTTAGTAAAACCTACTTTACTACTTTAACACCAAAAGACGGTTTGCGCTGGTGCAAGCTGTTAGTAAAACTGGCCCCTGGTTTTGTATTCAGCTAGCTTAGACTTGGTAACATTAGAGACACTGGCAGATGGTATTTAGTCAAAGTAGAGTGATTCAAATGCAGTGACATTTACAAACGTTCTGGGAGGTCTGGCAGCCCTTTAATAAAGAACAGGGTGCCGAATTACTCTTGACCACGGACTGCACCTTTAAAGGTTCTGCACGTAAGAAAAATGTTTTTGGAAAGAGGTAATGGTTCAGGAATAAGGTCTGATATGAGAATGTCAGCTCTTGAGGGAGAAGTTTTATTAAGTTTTAGTCCTTATTCCATGTCAAAATGGGACGTGTAGCTCAAATAAAACAGAGACAGGATCTGTGCCAGCTAACAGGTGGACATAACATCCAAACAGCCCTATTCTTTCCTCAGTAAGACAGGATTGGGTTTATCCATCTGATTTCTGCTATTTAGCTCAATCTGCTGTTTTGTTATGTGTCAGTGATAGACTTCTCTGACATTCTGCCTGAAAGTTTGGAGTCTTGTCTTGTCTGTTGTTTAGTTTATAGTTTTCAATGAAGCTGTCAGGGGTCTGTTTCTCAGACTTGAGGCTCTTATGTACTTCTTGTCTTGTTTTTGTGCATCTGGGACGTCCACGTCTCTCCCTGTGCTTTCTTCTTTCAAGACAGTATGGCATGGAACAGCCTTCGTTTCTCAAAAGAAAAACAAACGGATGTGTTTCTAAAGAAATGTGTTTGTTTTTGCGTGGAAATGTACCTAATACTTCAGAGACAAAAAAGACTGTAACAGTGTTTCAATACTTAATTCATATGTATGAATGCAGGTCAAAGACATTTAAATGTCCGCATCAAAAGAAATTTGAGAAAAGCGATTTTATATACAAAGAAGCACAATAAATGCAAGTGTCTGCTTTTAAAGTTTCAAATAAGTTTTGGGAGAATAACATGTCAAAATATGGGTGAAATATTGTTCTACTGTCATTCACTTGTATTTACGTAAAAATTGAAACTACATACTTATTCTGACCTGTACGTACTGAAATATATAAAAGTATAATCGAGCCAACTAAATTTTATTGCATTTTAAATGAGTACAAAAGTATTGCTGACAAATGGGCAAAATGGGATAGTGGCAAAATTAAAAAATGTAAAAATAAGTAAGTAATAATGTAAGTAGCACTTGGGCTAAAACTAATTAGTCTATTAATACGTAATAGTTTGTGTTTATATAGTATATGTGTGTGTACTGTGTAAATATAAATGTGCACATACATGTATATATTTAAGGGTTAAGATGTGAACACAAATTTTTATTTTGGGTGCAGTTAATCGCAAATAATCGATTTGACAGCCCTTAGATAAATATATTCAATAATTCAGCAACTAAAAAAAAAACTGTAATGTTTTTTCCATACTTAATTCATATATTAATATATATTATAATATTATTAATATATGAAATTAGTATGGAATAATCATTACATTGCCTTTTTTAAATTTTAATTTCTGACAAAAATGAATTATAATTATTACTGTTGTTATTTATTATTATTATTATTATTATTATTATTAATATTTCATTGGCAACTACACATCATTTGTGACCCTGGACCACAAAAGCAGTCATAAGGGTCAATTTTGTGAAATTGAGATTTATACATCATCTGAAATCTGAATAAATAATCTTTCCATTGATGTATGGTTTGTTAGGATAGGACAATATTTGGCTGAGATACAACTATTTGAAAATCTGGAATCTAAGGGTGCAAAAAATCTAAATACTGAGAAAATCACCTTTAAAGTTGATCAAATGAAGTTCTTAGCAATGCATATTACTAATCAAATTAAGTTTTGATATATTTACAGTAGGAAATTTACTAAATATCTTCATGGAGCATGATCTTAATATCCTAATGATTTTTGGCATAAAAGAAAAATTGATAATTTTGACCAATACAATGTATTGTTGGCTATTACTACAAATATACCCCAGCGACTTAACACTGCTTTTGTGCTCCAGGGTCACAAATGATGTTATTGTGTTCCCAAACCTAGGCGACTGGCCAATGTCGGAGTAAACCACATCCCTGTTGGTGTTTGAAGAGCGTGTCGGACAATGTGCAGAACGCATGAGCTCCTAAATGTGTATAGATTTGGACTAATGGATCAGAAAATCCGACGTTTCATTATGAGCGGTGCATACAAGCGCAGCTGGCAGGCCAGATGTTTTGGTACATGTACTTTTAGCAATGAGTGGCAGCCCGAGAGTCTCTTGATTAAAAAGTCTGTACTAATATTCACTGCCGACGTCAGGAACCTGGCAGACCATTAGACTGTGGAGCCAATTCAAGAGGGCCCTCTCTGGGTCCTGTAATGTGAGTTAGACGAGCGCGTGAACGTAAAAAAGAGAGAGAGAAAAGAGTGGGGAATGGATAGAAACACTCCCTCTGTTCACAGCTAATTCATGCCAATTAGCAGCTCAGACGAGCTCTGGGATTCAGGAACGGAGCGAAGCTTAATTACGTTCTCAGTCAGTAAATCAGAGCCTGGGTCATTCAGAGTAACGCCGTTTCTGAAATGTCATCACTGCCTAGAGGAATCCCTGATCAGATAGACAGCTACACATGTACCATGAAAGATATGGAAGCATACTGTATGTGTAGCTAAATTCAATTTGAAATGTAATATGTAAAATGGCAATGTATTTCTGGATTTAAATTTTCCCATACATATGTGCAACATTTAATGCAAAATGAAAATGAAAATTCAAATATATTATTTAAATTTGCCATTTTCTACACTAGTTTTAATATGCAAATTAAAAACATATTTTAAAGCTTTATAAGTTGCAAAATTAAAATTAAAATGTATTACCCAAATTGATGTGTTTAACATGTCCAAGCAAAAACTGTAGCAAAGTTATCATTTAAATGGTGTTTTTCCTAATTGCATTTAGACTTAGAGGTAGGACACTTGGGATTGCATTTTCATCATAATACCATGTGATAAATGTTGCAAAATGCAGTGAGAATTTCAGAATGCTTTCTGAGCCAAAGGTGCAGCAAAATGGTGATTTAAAAATGTCTTTTATTTTTCTTAAATGCATTGACACTTACATATATGACTTTTCAATTGCATTTTCATTAAATACCCCGCGATGAATATAGTTTAAGTCATTGTGGATTTGAAAATGCATTCCGAGCCA